>CM056590.1:8393133-8555633 GCA_029721435.1 Gymnothorax reevesii
ATCAGGATGATTCCTCTCGGTTGTAAATCTCCGCATTTGAAACACGTTGTTTCTTTTAGGAGACAGGTTTTTATGATCTTGAAAAATAACGCTGAAGATTTAAATCTGGTATTGAAGTTTAGAATAGATGATTACGATTATTCTATTTATGCATCTTCAGAGAAGATGAAATGTTTTGGCTGAGGAAATGAGGGTCATCTCATTCGTTCATGTCCAGAGAAACAAATTGCTGAGTTATTTGATGGAGAATCTGCAACACCGAGACCAGAGCAAAATAAAGCTGCAACACAAAGGTCAGATCAGAGTGAAACACAGAAGGCAGAACAAAGTAGAACACCAGACCCAGGGCAAAATAACACACAGAAACCAGATTCAAATAAGGCCCCGACATCTGAGCAAAGTAGATCACAGAATCCTGAACAAAACCATACAGAAAATCCAGAGCTAAATGAGGCGCAGAAACCAGAGCAAAGTAAATCACAGAATCTTGAACAAAATAAAACACAGAAATCAGTTTCTAAAAAGGTACAGCAATCAGTGCAAAGTAAATCTCAGAACGCTGAACAAGTTAAAACGCAGAATCCTGAACACAATAAAACACAGGAATCAGAGCTGGAGATTGAAACACAGGGCCCAGGGTTGGAGGATGAAGGGGCTTCACAAATTCAAAATTCTGTTGTTAGAGACACTAATCTAGAGACGAATCAGGAGACCCGCCCTGATACTGAGGTGAGAAGCTCTAGGGCTCAGGCTGAAAGAAAGGAGTCTGAATGTTCTGTCAATGAAGACAGTGAAATGTTTGTTGAGGAAGACTTCACTCATGATAATGAAAGAAAAACAAGGTCTAAGAATGTTTGTCAGGTAGAAAAAGGTTCTCTTCATGGTGAAGGTCCTCAGGAGTCTGACAGTGAGGCTGATGTAGATACTGATATGGGATCTTTAGCTTCCTCTCAGTCTTGGGTTCCTAAAAAAAGCGGTTACTCTTTAATGAGCATTAAAAAGTTCCTTAGGGATACCAAAGGAGCTAGGAATGTTAAAATTGAAGAGGTCTTCTCTGATTTGAAGCTCTTCATTGATTCAGTCAAGATTCTTCAGAAAACCCCTGAAGGTTTAGGAGAGAAATCTTTTACTGACCAAGAGATGTACCGTCTTAAAAAACTAGTTTTGAAAGCAAAAAAGCGACTAGAGGATGGCAGCCAAGTTCTGTAATTATTTTCATTTGTACTTGTTCTCTTTTGTTTTGCATCTCTTCTTCTGTGTCATGGATGATATTAGAATAGGGTGCCTAAACTTAAATGGAGCCGGAGATGAAAGAAAAAGGGCTTCTCTTTTCAGATTATGTTCTCTTAAAAAACTAGATGTTGTTTTAGTGCAGGAAACGCACAGCACTACTGATAATGAAGTTGACTGGAAGAGAGAATGGACTGGTGACATTTTTTTAAGCCATAAAACTAGTAACAGCTGTGGGGTTGGAATTTTGTTTTCCAGAAATTTTGTTCCCCACTCAATTGATTGTGAGGAAGTCATTAAAGGTCGCATATTAAAAATAAGAGCAGAATTTGAAAATATGAAACTGGTTTTCATGACTATTTATGCTCCAGTTGTTGGGGTGGAGAGGTTGATTTTCCTTGATGTTTTGAATGATGCAATTAAGAACTGTAACAGTGAAGAATATTTATTTATTGGTGGAGATTGGAATTGTACTGAAGACAGCAGATTAGACAGGAACCATGCAGAACCTCACCCTGCTTCTCGCACGCGTCTTCTTCATCTTTAGAGACTCATGAACTGTGTGATGTTTGGAGAACTTTCCATGGTAATCAAAGGCAATATACGTGGACACACTGTAAAGACAATTTGGTATCCATGGCTAGGCTTGATCGTTTTTATGGTTTTAAACATCATTTTAATGTATTTAGAAATTGTTCCATAAGTCCTGTTGGGTTTTCTGATCATTCACTTGTTGTAGCTTCTGTATTTATAAAATGTGTAAAGCCCAGTAGTGCTTACTGGCATTTTAACACCGCTTTACTTGAAGACAAAAATTTTACAGAAAGTTTTGTGTACTTTTGGAAAAATCACCAAAGTACAAAATGTAACTTTACATCTATCCAACAGTGGTGGGACTTTGGAAAAGTTAAAATAAAACAATTCTGTCAACAGTACACTCAGAATGTCACAAAAACCTTAGTGAGTTCAGTAAAAACCTTGGAGTCTGAAATCAAGGAACTTCAGAGTTTAACTGAAGTTGCAAGAGACCAACATTTTAAAGAGATACTTGAAGTAAAAAAATCTGTTTTAGCAAATATGTTAGAGGTATCAAGTCAGGGAGCACTGGTCAGATCTCGCTTTCAAAACATAGCTCTAATGGATGTACCGTCTCACTTTTTCTTTGGTCTAGAGCGTAAAAATGGCCAAAGAAGGTTTATTCACAGTTTAAAATCTGATTCTGGACAGGTACTGACAGATCACGCAGCAATTAGGAAACATGCTGTTAACTTCTACAGTGATCTTTTTAAATGTGAGCATCGAGAGGAGCAGGAAATAGCTCAAAAGCTTTATAGTGGTCTTCCGCAGGTTAAACAGGAGAGCAATGCTGCACTGGAAGCAGCTCTCTCCTTTGATGAGTTGTATGCTGCTCTACAAAGTATGCAGAGTGGCAAAGCACCTGGAATAGATGGTCTGCCTATGGACTTTTATAAGTTTTTCTGGTCTGTGATTGGGGAGGATTTGCTGGCGGTACTTAGTGACAGTCTTACTAAGGGGTGTCTGCCACTTAGCTGCAGGAGAGCAGTCCTCACTTTACTGCCCAAAAAAGGTGACTTGCAGTTAATTAAAAACTGGAGACCTGTTTCACTACTCTGTTCGGATTACAAACTCCTTTCTAAAGTGCTGGCAACCAGACTGAGTAGAGTAATGGAACAAGTGGTTCATCCTGATCAGACGTACTGTGTACCTGGCAGATTAATTTATGATAATATTGTTCTGGTTCGAGATTTGTTGGAAGTCTCTAAGCTGTTTGGTCTCGAAATAGGTATTATATCAATCGATCAGGAGAAAGCTTTTGATCGCGTTGAACACGATTATTTGTGGCAAACTTTGGCTGCATTTGGTTTTGCTCCTGGTCTTATCAACAAAATGAAGGTTTTATATGTGACATTCAGAGTGTGTTGAAGATAAATGGTGGTTTGAGCTGCTCCCTTTCAGGTTCAAAGGGGGGTCAGGCAAGGTTGTGCCTTATCTGGTGTGTTGTTTTCTTTGGCTTTTGAGCCTTTGTTACATCAACTTAGGGTTAATCTCCGTGGTTTAAATATACCAGGTTGTATCTCTCCTGTAAAGCTGTCGGCTTATGCAGATGATCTAGTTATTTTTCTTGATAGTCAACAAGATCTTGATGTTTTAGAAAACAATATAGCTCAGTTTAGCTTAATTTCTTCAGCTAAAGTAAACTGGGACAAAAGTGAAGCTCTCAGTATTGGAGGGGCTCTAAAAAAGAGGCTCAGATTGCCAACAGGATTGTTCTGGAAGTCGGGAGGAATTAAGTACTTGGGAGTATTTTTAGGTGATGAAGCTTTTGTTTTTAAAAACTGGGAGAATGTTCTTGAAAAGGTGCGGGGTCGACTCACTAGGTGGAACTGGATTCTAAAAAAAATGTCCTATAGAGGGAGAGTCCTCATTACGAATAATTTGATCGCATCCACATTATGGCATCGCTTGGCTTGTGTTGACCCCCCGCCGGATTTATTATCAAAGGTTCAGGTTCTCCTCGTTGACTTTTTCTGGGATCGGCTGCATTGGGTTCCTCAAGGAGTGTTATACCTGCCGAAGGATGAAGGAGGACAAGGACTGATCCACCTGGGCAGCAGGGGGGCAACGTTCCGCTACCAGTTTATCCAAAGGTTCTTGTGTGGTCCTGCGGATCTGGTGTGGAGACCACTTGCCTGCACCATTCTGAGCCAGCTGGGTGGTCTGGGACTGAGCCGATCACTATTCCTAATGGACTTAAAGCAGGTTAACATCAATGGACTTCCTGGTTTTTACCGTGGACTTTTCACTGTGTGGAACATGCTTAAAAAAGAGAGTTTGGACCATCATGACTCTGTACTGGCTGCTCCATGAACCAGTGGTGTATGGGACTCGTCTCAGTGCCGCGAGTGAGCTGGGGCCAACTCTGCTTAGACGGTTCTGCGAAGCGAACGTAATAACCCTGAAACATGTGGTTCAGTTCACAGGGGCAGATATGGGTAATGCTGCGGCTCTCGCCTCTCATATTGGGGTGAATTCCACTCGAGTCATTGCTCTCCTGCTCAGTAAGTGGAAAGAAGCCCTAACGGATGAGGAACATGTGCTGTTGTATCAGTTCTGTAACGGTACCGTTCAGCCTAGTGAAAATGATCCTTTTCCTCTGGTGAATCTTCTCCCAGATTTTAAACTCTGTACTGGACCATTTTTATTGAACGATATTTCTACTACAAGTCCTGTTCATGTTGATAATCGGAAATTAATGTATAAACTGCTTGTCAAAATTTTACACAGAGACAAATTGAATGGAAAAACTGATACCCCATGGAGAGCTCACTTGAGTCTTGGTGATAGTGTTAAACCTGAGTGGAGAGCGTTATACAAACCACCACTGATGAAGAAGACTGCTGACCTGCAGTGGAGGGTTCTGCATGGTGCTGTCGCTGTTAATGCTTTTATCTCTGTCATTAATCCCACCATTAGCCATGATTGCCCGTTCTGCAACCTTCGTGAGACAGTTTTTCACTGTTTCATGGAGTGCTGTCGTTTGATGCCATTATTTTTAATGTTAGACAATCTGTTTGGAATGTTTGGTGTCGTCTTCACTAAACAAATGTTCATTCTGGGGTACAGGTACTCTCAGAGAAAAAAACAATCCTGTCAACTTTTTAATGTTGTTTTGGGGAAAGCCAAGATGGCTGTGTACCTCAGCAGGAGGAACAGAATAGAGGGATCAGCCGATGATGATGCTGTTCTTGTTTTTATTAAAATGTTGAAGGCACGTTTAAAAATAGATTTTAATTATTACAGAATAATGAAAGACTTAGAAAGTTTTACCAACATTTGGTGCTATGAAGAGGTGCTCTGCTGTGTAGTGGAGAATGAACTCATCTTTGGAAGTGTGTTGAGTTAGTTTGGATTCTGTGAATCTGTTGAATTGTTCTGGTGTGACCTGTTAATGTTTTAATAAAGTATTTTGAAATCTCTCTCTCTCTCTCTCTCTCTCCCTCCCTCTCTCTCTCTCTCTCCCTCTCTCTCTCTCCTCTCCCTCCCTCTCTCTCTCTCTCTCTCTCTCTCTCCCTCTCTCTCCCTCTCCCTCTCTCTCTCTCCCTCTCTCTCTCCCTCCCTCCCTCCCTCTCTCTCTCTCTCCCTCCCTCTCTCTCCCTCTCTCCCTCTCTCTCTCTCTCTCTCTCTTCAGAGGGAAAAGTGAAGGCTCTCCTCCCTGTACAAGAGCTAAAAACAAGAGAAAACTTCTTACAATGTGAGTCTGTTACACTTACACTTACACTTACACTGAATGAATGAAGCAGCATGAAAATAATGGAAAATATGAGTAAAAATGTGATCAGAATAATAGTTTGTGTTGATAAGTGACTGGCTTTAGGAATCTCTGACCTCTGCTTCTCTCAGTCATCCTGCTGTTCAACATGTGAATCATAAATGATAATATGATGCCTGTCCTACATTAGAGCTGTGTGAAGAGTTACAGGACTAACACATGGTGAATATGAAGAGATTGTAGTCATTATGGCTCAGGATTTAATGCAGAGGGGAAACAATCAGGGAAAAGTCACTGAAATAAGACTTCGTAAATAAATAAGGATAAATAACAAAGTCAGAAAAAATGGCAATAATCAATAAAATCAGAAATAATTACAATATAAATGTTTGTTCTTCTCTCCTCTAACAGACTCCTCTCAGCTCACACTGGACTCTAATACAGTGTTTAAACTCCTCCGTCTGTCTGAGGGGAACAGAGAGGTGACCTGTGTGGATCAGATCCAGTCATATCCTGATCATCCAGAGAGATTTGACTCCTGTTTACAAGTGCTGTGCAGAGAGGGTCTGTCTGGACGCTGTTACTGGGAGGCTGAGTGCAGTGGGGGGGATTATGGGGTTTGTATAGCAGTGTCATATAAAGAGATCAGCAGGAAAGGAGTGGGTGGTGACTGTGGTCTGGGATATAATAACAAGTCCTGGGCTTTGCGCTGCTCTCCCTACAGTTACTCTTTCTTTCACAATAAAGGGGGAACTAAAATCCCTGTTCCCTCCTCCTCCAGAATAGGAGTTTACCTGGATCACAGGGCAGGAACTCTGTCCTTCTACAGCGTCTCTGACACAATGACCCTCCTGCACAGAGTCCAGACCACATTCACTCAGCCCCTCTATCCTGGGTTTGGGTTTTATTACTGTAACTCTTCAGTAAAACTGTGTGATCTGGGATGTAGCAGAGAGTGAAGGGAAAATCAGCTCTAATTAAAAAGAGCAGAAACACACACAAATGAGAGAGGAACATGATCTCACACCTGCATGATTTAGAGAAAGTCCTCCCTGCCTTCATATGGTGCTGCATTGATGACTGTAATGCCCTGTGTACAGGAGTCCGTCCCTCATCCCCATCTCTCCTGCCGCTAGTTTACATCTCTGCTCAGACACTCAGCTCATTTCCTCCATTTTGGTTTCTCCTCTGCGGCTCCCAGTCAGGTTTAGTGGATTTAAAGTGTTATTAATAGTTTGTTAAAGCAGTAAATGATTCTCCCCTCTTTACATTGACGCTCCCCTCTGCTTCTGTTCTGCTTCTAGATCCCTGAGATCTTCTGACTAAACGCTTTAGAGTCTCACAGACTCATTTAAAGCTAAAGAGAGACGGTGTCTTTACTGTTGGTGCTTCAAAGCCCTGCTGTAGTTTATCTCTTTGTATCAGGTCTGTCTCTGCTGATGCTGTTAAATCTCCACTGAAAGGCCATGTTTTCCCACAGTCCTTTTAAACCAGGTCACATCCTGATCAGCTTTTTCTCATGTTTTCTATCTGCTGTAACTGATTCCTTTTTAAAAACATTTTGTTGCTGCTTTTATTTACTGAAGTTGTTCTGTATTTTGTGTAAGTTGTGTTTAATGCTCCCTGTAAATAAAGTGACTTGACATGAAGCAGCTGCTCTTATACATGTGTGTCAGTGTTTGGTATGAAGCTCCGTGCAGCTCTATTCTGGGGACTTGGGTCAGTTACCTGCTGTCTGTTCACTTTGTCAGGTGTGTGTCTGTGTTTGTACTTGCTACAAAGTGAGAACCAAAAAGCGTTCTTTTCCTTCTGAGTGGGGACATTTTTGCCGGTCCTCACAACTACAGAGGCTAATTGTGACTTATTGGTTAAGGTTAGGCTAAGGGTTTGGGTTAGGCAGACATTGCTTATTTAGATTAGGGAAAGGCTGTAGAGACACAGGAAGAATGAATGGAAGTCAATATAATGTCCTCACAAAGTTATAAGTACAAGGAAGTGTGTGTGTGTATGTGACAGTCCTTCTGTAAAAAGCTCCACAAAAATAATATTGATCAACAGTTCAGGAGAGGGGCTGTATTAACCAGAAGCTGCCTCTATTCACAAGATGAGACGCTACTAGTCAATGACAAAAGTAATACATGTCCTGACCCATGATAACAGGAGAAACGGGGGCCGGAGACGGGGCAGGGGCCGGAGACGGGGCAGGGGCAGGAGATGAAGCAGGGGCCGGTGACGAAGCAGGGGCCGGAGACGGGACAGGGGCCGGAGATGAAGCAGGGGCCGGAGACGGGACAGGGGCAGGAGATGAAGCAGGGGCCGGTGACGAAGCAGGGGCCGGAGACGGGACAGGGGCCGGAGATGAAGCAGGGGCCGGAGACGGGACAGGGGCCGGAGATGAAGCAGGGGCCGGAGACGGGGCGGGGGCCGGAGACGAAGCAGGGGCCGAAGACTAAGCAGGGGCCGGTGCCGGACGGGGGCCGGAGACGGGGTGGGGGCCGGTGACAAGGCGAGGGCCGGAAAGGGGGCGGGGTCCAGAGACAAAGCGGGGGCCGGAGACGAAGCAGGGACCAGATACGGGGCGGGGGCCGGTGACGAAGAAGGGGCCGGTGACGAAGCAGGGGCCGGATACGGGGCGGGGGCCGAAGACGGGGCAGGGGCCAGTGACGAAGTAGGGGCCGGAGATGAAGCAGGGGCCGGAGACGGGGCGGGGGCTGGAGACGGGACAAAGGCAGGAGATGAAGCAGGGGCCGGAGAGGAAGCAGGGGCCGGAGATGAAGCAGGGGCCGGTGACGAAGCAGGGGCGGGATACGGGGCGGGGGCCGAAGACGAAGCAGGGGCGGGATACGGGGCGGGGGCCGAAGACGGGGCAGGGGCCAGTGACGAAGCAGGGGCCGGAGACGGGGCGGGGGCCGGAGATGAAGCAGGGGCCGGAGATGGGACGGGGGCCGGAGATGAAGCAGGGGCCGAAGACGGGACAGGGGCCGGAGACTGGACAGAGGCAGGAGATGAAGCAGGGGCCGGAGATGGGACAGGGGCCGGAGATGAAGCAGGGGCCGGAGACGGGACAGGGGCCGGAGATAAAGAAGGGGCCGAAGACGGGGCGGGGGCTGTTGACGAAGCGGGGGCCGATGACGAAACAGGGGCCGGAGACGAAGCAGGGGCTGGAGACGGGGCGGGGGCCGTTGAGGAAGCGGGGGCCAGTGACGAAGCAGGGGCTGGTGATGAAGCAGGGGCCGGAGACAAAGCAGGGGCCGGAGACGGGGCGGGGGCCGTTGACGAAGCGGGGGCCGATGACGAAATGGGATACGGGGCGGGGGCCGAAGACGGGGCAGGGGCCAGTGAAGAAGCAGGGGCCGGAGACGTGGCGGGGGCCGGAGACGGGGCGGGGGCCGGAGACGGGACAGAGGCAGGAGATGAAGCAGTGGCCGGAGATGGGACAGGGGCCGGAGGTGAGGCAGGGGCCGGAGACGGGACAGGGGCCGGAGATGAAGCAGAGCCGGGGCAGGGGCCGGAGACGAAGCAGGGGCCGGAGACGGGGCGGGGCCCGGTGATGAAGCAGGGGCCGGAGACAGAGCGGGGGCCGGTGACAAAGAAGGGGCCGGAGACGGGGCGGGGGCCGTTGACGAAGCGGGGGCCTATGACGAAACGGGCCGGAGACGGAGCGGGGGCCGGTGACGAAGCAGGGGCCGGAGACGGGGCGTGGGCCGGTGATGAAGCAGGGGCCGGAGATGAAGTGGGGGCCGGAGACGGAGCGGGGGCCGATGACGAAGCAGGGGCCGGAGACGGGGCAGGGGCCGGAGACGAAGCACGGGCCGGAGACGGGGCGGGGGGCGGTGGCGAAGCGCGGGGCGGAGATGGGGCGGGGGCCGGTGACGAAGCGGGGGCGGGTGATGAAGCGGGGGCCGGAAACGGGGCAGGGGCCGGTGACGAAGCAGGGGCCGGAGACGGAGCAGGGGCCGGTGACAAAGCAGGGGCCGGAGACGAGGCAGGGGCCGGAGACGGAGTAGGGGCCGGAGACGGAGCGGGGCCGGTGACGAAGTGGGGGCCGGTGACGAAGCAGGGGCCGGAGACAGAGCGGGGGCCGGTGACGAAGCAGGGGCCGGAAACGGGGCAGGGGCCGGGGACGAAGCAGGGGCCGGAGACTGGGCAGGGGCCGGTGACGAAGCAGTGGCCGGAGACGGGGCGGGGGCCGGAGACGGGGCGGGGGCCGGAGACGAACCAGGGGCCAGAGACGGGGCGGGGGCCGGTGACGAAGCAGGGGCCGGAGACTGGGGAGGGGGCGGGGACAAAGGAGGGGCCGTAGACGGGGGGTGGGGCGGAGATGGAGCAGGGGGCGGGGACGGAGTGGGGGCCGGAGACGGGGCGGGGGCCGGAGACGAAGCAGCGGCCGGAAACGAAGCAGGGGCGGGATACGGGGCGGGGGCCGAAGACGGGGCAGGGGCCAGTGACGAAGCAGGGGCCGGAGACGGGGCGGGGGCCGGTGACGAAGCAGGGGCCGGAGACGGGGCGTTGGCCGGTGATGAAGCAGGGGCCGGAGACGAAGTGGGGGCCGGAGACAAAGCGGGGGCCGGTGACGAAGCAGGGGCCGGTGACAAAACAGGGGCCGGAGATGAAGCAGGGGCCGGAGACGGGGCGGGGGCCGGAGACGGGGCGGGGGCCGGAGATGAAGCAGGGGTCGGAGACGGGGCGGGGGCCGGAGACGGGACAGAGACAGGAGATGAAACAGGGGCCGGAGATGAAGCAGGGGCCGGAGACGGGACAGGGGCCGGAGATGAAGCAGGGGCTGGAGACGGGACAGGGGCCGGAGATGAAGCAGGGGCCGGAGACGGGACAGGGCCAGGAGATGAAGCAGGGGCCGGAGACGGGGCGGGGGCCGGAGACGGGACAGAGGCAGGAGATGAAGCAGGGGCCGGAGACGGGACAGGGGCCAGAGACGGGACAAGGGCCGGAGATGAAGCAGGGGCCGGAGACGAGGCGGGGGCCGGAGATGAAGCAGGGGCCGGAGACGGGGCGGGGGCCGGAGACGGGACAGGGGCCGGAGACGGGACAGAGGCAAGAGATGAAGCAGGGGCCGGAGACGGGACAGGGGCCGGAGACGAAGCAGGGGCCGGGGACAGGGCAGGAGCCGGTGACGAAGCAGGGGCCGGAGACAGAGCGGGGGCCGGTGACAAAGCTGGGGCCGGAGACGGGGCGGGGGCCAATGATGAAGCGGGGGCCGGGGACAAGGCAGGGGCCGGAGACGGAGTGGGAGCCGGTGACGAAGCAGGGGCCGGAGACGGTGCGGGGACCGGTGACGAAGCAGGGGCCGGAGACGGAGCGGGGGCCGGGGAGGAAGCAGGGGCCGGAGACGGGGCGTGGGCCGGTGATGAAGCAGGGGCCGGAAACGGGACGGGGGCCGGAGACGAAGCAGGGGCCGGAGATGAAGCAGGGGCCGGAGACGGGGCGGGGGCCGGAGACGGGACAGGGGCCGGAGACGGGACAGGGGCCGGAGATGAAGCAGGGGCCGGAGACGGGACAGGGCCAGGAGATGAAGCAGGGGCCGGAGACGGAGCGGGGGCCGGTGACGAAGCAGGGGCCGGAGACGGGCCGTGGGCCGGTGATGAAGCAGGGGCCGGAGACGGGACAGAGACAGGAGATGAAACAGGGGCCGGAGATGAAGCAGGGGCCGGAGACGGGACAGGGATGAAACAGGGGCCGGAGATGAAGCAGGGGCCGAAGACGGGACAGGGGCCGGAGATGAAGCAGGGGCCGGAGACGGGACAGGGCCAGGAGATGAAGCAGGGGCCGGAGACGGAGCGGGGGCCGGTGACGAAGCAGGGGCCGGAGACAGGGCGTGGGCCGGTGATGAAGCAGGGGCCGGAGACGGGACAGAGACAGGAGATGAAACAGGGGCCGGAGATGAAGCAGGGGCCGGAGACGGGACAGGGGCCGGAGATGAAGCAGGGGCTGGAGACGGGACAGGGGCCGGAGATGAAGCAGGGGCCGGAGACGGGACAAGGCCAGGAGATGAAGCAGGGGCCGGAGACGGGGCGGGGGCCGGAGACGGGACAGAGGCAGGAGATGAAGCAGGGGCCGGAGACGGGACAGGGGCCGGAGACGGGACAAGGGCCGGAGATGAAGCAGGGGCCGGAGACGAGGCGGGGGCCGGAGATGAAGCAGGGGCCGGAGACGGGGCGGGGGCCGGAGACGGGACAGGGGCCGGAGACGGGACAGAGGCAAGAGATGAAGCAGGGGCCGGAGACGGGAGAGGGGCCGGAGACGAAGCAGGGGCCGGGGACAGGGCAGGAGCCGGTGACGAAGCAGGGGCCGGAGACAGAGCGGGGGCCGGTGACAAAGCTGGGGCCGGAGACGGGGCGGGGGCCAATGATGAAGCGGGGGCCGGGTGACAAAGCAGGGGCCGGAGACGGAGTGGGAGCCGGTGACGAAGCAGGGGCCGGAGACGGTGCGGGGACCGGTGGCGAAGCAGGGGCCGGTGACGAAGTGGGGGCCGGTGACGAAGCAGGGGCCGGAGACAGAGCGGGGGCCGGTGACGAAGCAGGGGCCGGAAACGGGACAGGGGCCGGAGACGAAGCAGGGGCCGGAGACGGTGCGGGGACCGGTGACGAAGCAGGGGCCGGAGACGGAGCGGGGGCCGGAGACGAAGCAGGGGCCGGAAACGGGACAGGGGCCGGAGACGAAGCAGGGGGCGGAGACGGGACGGGGGCTGGCGACGGCACAGGGGCCGGAGATGAAGTAGGGGCCGGAGACGGGACAGGGGCCGGAGACGAAGCAGGGGCCGGAGACGGGACAGGGGCCGGAGACGAAGCAGGGGCCGGAGACAGGGCAGGCGCCGGTGACGAAGCAGGGGCTGCTAGCTGGGAATGACGCTTTAATAATATCGTCATGCGCTGTCATCCCAGGACGTTTATTGAAAGTATATCTGAAAATGGGGGAACAGGAAGCAACTTTAATTAAAGCTGCAAGCAGCGTTGAAAGGGCCCTCGCCCCCCTCGTGCACGTTGGGGTGGCAGCAAGATCTTGATGGCTGCAGGTGTCCATTCAGAGCCATTGGACACTGCTGGATCGCGTACAATGTGGTTTCCTGAGGGGAGTGCAAAAATTTTCTGGAGGGCGCTATGATAGAATTTTGACATGCCTGTGAGCAAAATCTACAACATAGTAATCGTAATACCGAGCTCCATGAATTTGTTGATTTTTGTAAATTTTCAAACATGATTAGACCTTCAACAGGGCAATTCTTTTCTAAATCTGACTGGGGGCGCTATAGAGCCATTATGCCATATTTAGTGCCAATTGATGGATGACATTGAAGAGAATACAACCTTTATAATTTTTGCAAGGTTTTGCAAGTTTTGGAGCATTCTAAGGCCTTAAAACGTGTGTTAATGAAACTCAGAAAAACGCAGGAAATAGCTCATAGCTCACTTCCTGTTTGGCCAAAAAATTTCAAAAAACTAACCATTGCCCGGAATGACGAATGCAATGATCACACCAAATTTCATGAACATTCAAGCACTTTTATCTTAACATGACCATATCTAGAGGGCGCTGTGGAGCCACCTTGCACCTCCCGATCCAAATATTAGCATATAATTATACTTCGGAGGACAATTTTATCAAGGATAGGAAGTTTCGAGCAAATCCCACAAAGTATGTGGCAGTAAAAGCAACTCCCTGTTTCATGGCGGGATATCAAAATTCGCCGCGACGCCACGGATACATTGTTCAATGAAATCAAAATTGCTTCGCAATTTAATATTAGCAAGGTCTTTAGATATTTTCTGTCAAATATTAAGTTGATCTGATAAAATCTCTAGGAGGAGTTTGTTAAAGTACGACACCTACGAATTGCGAAAAATCTAAAAAAGTTGCAATTTCAATTCAAAATGGCAAACTTCCTGTTGCGTCTAGGTCATGGCACCAAGAGGCTTATTTTTAGGTCTCAGGATATTCCACATGTCCACCGAAGTTCATACATGCAGGTCAATCACTATGCGAGGGCTGCTTCTTTGAAATTTTCCAGGGGGCGCTATAATGCCATATTTGCCACGCCTATATGTACATTTTTTATCAGTGTCATAAGAATGATGGTATTTAGAATTGTACAAAATATTGTGAGTTTTTGAGCATGCTGAGACCCTCAAAAAGGCAATTCTTTAAAAATCTGATTGGGGGCGCTATAGAGCCATAATGCCACATTTACTGCCAATTTTTGTCTCAAATTGAAGACAATTAAAAACATATAATTTTTGCAAAGTTTTGCATGTTTTCGAGTATGCTAAGGCCTTCAAATGTGTGTTCGTAAAATTTGGAATAACGCAGGAAATGGCTCATAGCTCACTTCCTGTTTGGCCGAAAAATTTCAGAAAAATAAGCATAGCCCAAAAAAACAAATGCAAAGATCAAACCAAATTTCATGAACATTCAAGCACTTTTATGTCAACATGGCCGTGTCAAGAGGGCGCTGTGGAGCCACCTGACCACAGCCAATCCAATATCAACAAATAGGTATATTTGGAAGTAGACTATTATTAAGCCTGTAAAGTTTCACGCAAATCTCACAACGCATGTGCTCATAAAAGCAACTTCCTGTTTCGTGGCGGAACATCAAAATTTGCCGCGACGCCATGGAAAGAAAGTTTGATGAATCCAAAAAAGCTTCGCAATTTAACATCGACAAGGTCTTTAGATGTCATATGCAAAATTTTAAGTTGATCGGATAAAATCTCGAGGAGGAGTTCGTTAAAGTACGACGCCTGTGAATGCCAAAAAATTAAAAAATTTTGCAAATTCAATTAAAAATGGCGGATTTCCTGTTGAGTTTAGGTCATAACACCAAGAGACTTTTTTTTAGGTCTTGGCATAGTGCACATGTCCACCGAATTTTATACTTGTAGGTAAAACACGCTGCGAGGGCTGCCTCATTGAAATTTTCTAGGTGGCGCTGTAATGCAATTTTGCCACATCCATCTGTAAACCCTATATTCTAGTAAAAAGTATGACCAGCTTAATATGTTTGCAAAGTTTCGTGAGTTTTCGAGCATGTTGAGGCCCTCAAAAATGCAATTATGTATTAGGGGGCGCTATAGAGCTACCATGTCACACTTAGTGCCAAATGAGATATAGAATGAAAGAACTTAATACTTTTAGTCAATGAGTCGAGTTTGGTGAGTTTTCGAGTATGATAAAGCCCTCAAAAATGTGTTTGTAAAATCTGAAAAAACGCAGGAAATGGCTCATAGCTCACTTCCTGTGCGGCAAAAAAATTTTAAAAAAATTGACAAAAAAATTTATTATAACTACTATGACCCTATCGAATTTCGTGAGAATCCGAGCAAGTGCGTTCCAAAATGGCCGCGTGTTTGGTGGCGCTATAGAGCCACTGGGGCATGTCCAAGCACAAAAATAATAATATTTTGCAATTTTCATCATGACTGACGTGTCAGCAAATTTTTGTGAGTTTTCGTGCATGGCAAAGCCCTCAAAAATGCGTTCTCGCAGCAGAATAAAAAGAAGAAGAAGAATAAGAAGAAGAAGAAGAAGAAGAATAATAACAATCCCATCAAAAACAATAGGTTCCTCGCACCTTCGGTCGGTGCTCGGGCCCTAATTAAAGCTGCAAGCAGCGTTGAAAGGGCCCTCGCCCCCCCTGTGCACATTGGGGTGGCAGCAAGATCTTGATGGCAGCAGGTGTCCATTCAGAGCCATTGGACACAGCTGGACCGTGTACAATGTGGTTTCCTGATGGGAGTGCAAAAATTTTCTGGAGGGCGCTATGATACCATTTTGACTTGCCTGTGCACAAAATCTACAACACAGTAATTGTAATACGGGGCTCCATGAGTGTTTTGATTTTTGTAAATTTTCCAGCATGTTTATACTTTCAAAAGAGCAATTCTTTTATAAATATTATTGGGGGCGCTATAGAGCCATTATGCCCCATTTAGTGCCAATTGATGGATGTATTGAAGAGAATAAGACAGTTCTAATTTTTGGATGGTTTTGCAAGTTTTGGAGCATTCTAAGGCCTTAAAACGTGTGTTCGTAAAATTTGGAAAAACGCAAGAAAATAGCTCATAGCTCACTTCCTGTTTAGCCAAAAAATTTCAAAAAATTAACAATTGCGGAGAATGACTAATGCAATGATGATACCAAATTTCATGAACTTTCAAGCACTTTTATCTGAACATGGCCATATCTAGAGGGCGCTGTGGAGCCACCTGGCACCTCTCGATATAAAATAAGCATATATCTATACTTGGGCGGACAATTTTATCAAGCTTGGAAAGTTTCAGGCAAATCCCACAAAGTATGTGGAATTGAAAGCAACTTCCTGTTTCATGGCAGGACATCAAAATTCGCCGTGACGCCACGGATGTATCGTTTGATGAAATCAAAAAAGCTTCGCAATTTAACATCAACAAGGTTTTTAGATATTATATGCCAAATTTTAAGTTGATCGGATAAAATCTCTAGGAGGAGTTCGTTAAAGTACGACACCTGTGAATGGCAAAAAAAATTTTAAAAAGTTGCAATTTCAATTAAAAATGGCAGCCTTCCTGTTGAGTTTAGGTCATGGCACCAAGAGACTTTTTTGTAGGTCTCGGCATATTCCACATGTCTACCGAATTTCATACATGTGGGTTTACCGGGCTGCGAGGGCTGCTTATTTGAAATTTTCCAGGGGGCGCTATAATGCCATTTTTGCCACGCCTATTTGTAAATTTTTTATCAGTGTAATAGGAATGATGGTCTTTAAAATTGTACAAAATTTTGTGAATTTTTGAGCATGCTGAAACCCTCAAAAGGGTAATTCTTTTAAAAATTGTATTGAGGGCGCTATCGAGCCATGATGCCTCATTTACTGCCAATTTTTGTTTCAAATTGAAGACAATGTGACAAATAAAATTTTAGCTAAGTTTTGCAAGTTTTCGAGTATGCTAAGGCCTTCAAATGTGTGTTCATAAAATTTGGAATAACGCAGGAAATGACTCATAGCTCACTTCCTGTTTGGCCGAAAAATTTCAAAAAAATCAGCACAGCCCAGAAAAACAAATGCAATGATCAGACCAAATTTCATGAACATTCAAGCACTTTTATATCAACATGGCCGTGTCAAGAGGGCGCTGTAGAGCCACCTGACCACACCCCCAATCCAATATCAACATATAGGTATATTTGGAATTAGACTATCATTAAGCCTGTAAAGTTTCACGTAAATTTCCCAAAGCATATGCTCATAAAAGCAGCTTCTATTTTCATGGCAGAACATCGAAATTCGCCGCGACGCCACGGATACAAAGTTCGATGAATACAAAAAAGCTTCGCAATTTAACATCGACGACGTCTTTCAATGTCATATGCCAAATTTTAAGTTGATCAGATAAAATCTCTAGGAGGAGTTCGTTAAAGTACGATGCCTGTGAATTGCAAAAAATTTTAAAAAATTGCAAATTCAATTAAAAATGGCGGACTTCCTGTTGAGTGTAGGTCATGGCACCAATGACTTTTTTTTGGGTCTTGGCATAATACATATGTCCACCGAATTTGGAACATGTAGATTAAACACGCTGCGAGGGCTGCTTCATTGAAATTTTATAGGTGGCGCTGTAATGCAATTTTGCCACATTTTTCTTCAAACCCTATATCCTAGTAAATAGTATGACCAGCTTAATAGGTCTGCAAAGTTTTTTGAGTTTTCGAGAATGCTGAGGCCCTCAAAAATGCAATTATGTATTAGGGGGCGCTATAGAGCTACCATGTCAAACTCAGTGCAAAATGAGATATCGAATCCAAGTATGTAATATTTTTAGTCTATTAGCCAAGTTTGGTGAATTTTTGAGGATAATGAGGCCCTCAAAAATGTGTTCGTAAAATCTGAAAAAACGCAGGAAATGGCTCATAGCTCACTTCCTGTGCGGCAAAAAAATTTCAAAAAAATTGACAAAAAAATTTATTATGACTGCTGTGGCCCTGTCGAATTTCATGAGAATCCAAGCAAGTGCGTTCCAAAATGGCCGCGTGTTTGGTGGCGCTATAGAGCCAATGGGGCATGTTTAAGCACAAAAAATTTAAAAATTTGTCATTTTCACCAAGTCTGACGTGTGTGCAAATTTTTGTGAGTTTTCGTGCATGGTAAAGCCTTCAAAAATGCGTTCTCGCAGCAGAATAATAATAGTTAAAGCTGCAAGCAGCGTTGAAAGGGCCCTCGCCCCCCTCGTGCACGTTGGGGTGGCAGCAAGACCTTGATGGGTGCAGGTGTCCATTCAGAGCCATTGGGCACTGCTAGACTGTGTGCATTGTGGTTTCCTTAGGGGAGTGCAAAAATGTTCTAGAGGGCGCTACGATACCATTTTGACATGCCTGTGTGCAAAATCTACAACAAGGTAATTGTAATGTCAGGCTCCATGAGTGTGTTGATTTTTGTAAATTTTCCAGTATGTTTAGACGATCAAAGAGGCAATACTTTTAAATATCTGACTGGGGGCGCTATTGAGCCATTATGCCATATTTAATGCCAATTGATGGATGACATTGAAGAGAATAAGACATTTATAATGTTTGCTAGGTTTTTTAAGGTTTGGAGCATTCTAAGGCCTGAAAACATGAGTTCGTAAAATTTGGAAAAACGCAGGAAATAGCTCATAGCTCACTTCCTGTTTATGCAATAATTTTCAAAAAATTAACCATCGCCCAGAATGACTAATGCAATGATCACCCCAAATTTCATGAACATTCAAGCACTTTTAACTTAACATGGCCGTATCTAGAGGGCGTCGTGGAGCCACCTGGCCACTCCCTGTCTAATATTAGCATATAGTTATACTTTGGAGGAAAATATTATCAAGCTTGGAAACTTTCAGGCAAATCGAACGAAGTATGTGGGAGTAAAAGCAATTTCCTGTTTCATGGCCGGACGTCAAAATTTGCCGCGACGCCACGGATACACCGTTGCATCAATCCAAAAAAGCTTCGCAATTTAACATCAGCAAGGTCTTTGGATATTACTTGCCAAATATTAAGTTGATCGGATAAAATCTCTAGGAGGAGTTCGTTAAAGTACGACGCCTGTGAATGGCAAAAAATCAAAAAAAGTTGCAATTTCAATTAAAAATGGCGGACTTCCTGTTGGGTCTAGGTCATGGCACCAAGAGACTTTGTTTTAGGTCTCAGGATATTCCACATGTCCACCGAAGTTCATACATGCAGGTCAACCACGGTGCGAGGGCTACTTTTTTGAAATTTTCCAGGGGGCGCTATAATGCCATTTTTGCCACGCCAATATGTAAATTTTTATCAGTGTAATAGGAATGATGGTCTTTAGAATTGTACAAAATTTTGTGAGTTTTTGAGCATGCTGAGACCCTCAAAAAGGCAATTATTTGAAAAATCTGATTGGGGGCGCTATAGAGCCATAATGCCTCATTTACTGCCAATTATTGTCTCAAATTGAAGACAATTGGACAAATATAATTTTTGCAAAGTTTTACAAGTTTTCAAGTATGCTAAAACCTTCAAATGTGTGTTCGTGAAATTTGGAATAACGCAGGAAATGGCTCATAGCGCAGTTCCTGTTTGGCCGAAAAATTTCAAAAAAATAATTATAGCCCAAAAAAACCAATGCAATGATCAGACCAAATTTCATGAACATTCAAGCACTTTTATATCAACATGGTCGTGTGAAGAGGGCGCTGTGGAGCCACCTGACCACACGCAATCCAATATCAACATATAGTTATATTTGGAAGTAGACTTCTATTAAGCCTGTAAAGTTTCACGCAAATCTCACAATGCATGTGCTCATAAAAGCAACTTCCATTTTCATGGCGGAACATCGAAATTCGCCGCAACGCCACGGACACAATTTTCGATGAATCCAAAAAAGCTTCGCAATTTAACATGGAGAATGTCTTTAGATGGCCTGTGCCAAATTTTTAGTTGATCGGATAAAATCTCTAGGAGGAGTTCGTTAAAGTACGACGCCTGTGAATGACAAAAAATAAAAAAAAGTTGCAAATGCAATAAAAAATGGCGGACTTCCTGTTGAGTCTAGGTCATGGCACCAAGAGACTTTTTTTTAGGTCTTGGCATAGTACACATGTCCACCGAATTTTGTACATGTATGTTAAACACCCTGAGAGGGCTGCTTAATTGAAATATTCTAGGTGGCGCTGTAATGCAATCTTGCCACATCCATCTGTAAACCTCATAGCCTAGTGAAAGGTATGATCGGATTAATATCGTTGCAAAGTTACGTGAGTTTTCGAGCATGCTGAGGCCCTCAAAAATGCAATTATGTATTAGGGGGCGCTATAGAGCCACCATGTCACACTTAGTGCCAAATGAGACATCGAAACAAAGAACTTAAAATTTTTATTCTATGAGCCAAGTTTGGTGAGTTTTCGAGTATGATAAGGCCCTCAAAAATGTGTTTGTAAAATCTGAAAAAACGCAGGAAATGGCTCGTAGCTCACTTCCTGTGCGGCAAAAAAATTTCAAAAAAATTACCAAAAAAATTTATCATGACTGCTATGGCCCAATCGAATTTCGTGAGAATCCGAGCAAGTGCGTTCCAAAATGGCCTCGTGTTTGGTGGCGCTATAGAGCCACCTAGGCATGTCTTAGCACAAAAATAGTAATACTTTGCAATTTTCACCAGGACTGACGTGTGGGCAAATTTTTGTGAGTTTTCGTGCATGGCAAAGCCCTCAAAAATGCGTTCTCGCAGCAGAATAAAAAGAAGAAGAAGAAGAAGAAGAAGAATTAAAGCTGCAAGCAGCGTTGAAAGGGCCCTCGCCCCCCTCGTGCACGTTGGGGTGGCAGCAAGATCTTGATGGGTGCAGGTGTCCATCAAGAGCCATTGGGCACTGCTAGACTGTGTGCATTGTGGTTTCCTGATGGGAGTGCAAAAATGTTCTAGAGGGCGCTACGATACCATTTTGACATGCCTGTGTGCAAAATCTACAACAAGGTAATTGTAATGTCAGGCTCCATGAGTGTGTTGATTTTTGTAAATTTTCCAATATGTTTAGACGATCAAAGAGGCAATACTTTTAAATATCTGACTGGGGGCGCTATTGAGCCATTATGCCATATTTAATACCAATTGATGGATGACATTGAAGAGAATAAGACATTTATAATGTTTGCTAGGTTTTTTAAGGTTTGGAGCATTCTAAGGCCTGAAAACATGAGTTCGTAAAATTTGGAAAAACGCAGGAAATAGCTCATAGCTCACTTCCTGTTTATGCAATAATTTTCAAAAAATTAACCATCGCCCAGAATGACTAATGCAATGATCACCCCAAATTTCATGAACATTCAAGCACTTTTAACTTAACATGGCCGTATCTAGAGGGCGTCGTGGAGCCACCTGGCCACTCCCTGTCTAATATTAGCATATAGTTATACTTTGGAGGAAAATATTATCAAGCTTGGAAACTTTCAGGCAAATCGAACGAAGTATGTGGGAGTAAAAGCAATTTCCTGTTTCATGGCCGGACGTCAAAATTTGCCGCGACGCCACGGATACACCGTTGCATCAATCCAAAAAAGCTTCGCAATTTAACATCAGCAAGGTCTTTGGATATTACTTGCCAAATATTAAGTTGATCGGATAAAATCTCTAGGAGGAGTTCGTTAAAGTACGACGCCTGTGAATGGCAAAAAATCAAAAAAAGTTGCAATTTCAATTAAAAATGGCGGACTTCCTGTTGGGTCTAGGTCATGGCACCAAGAGACTTTGTTTTAGGTCTCAGGATATTCCACATGTCCACCGAAGTTCATACATGCAGGTCAACCACGGTGCGAGGGCTACTTTTTTGAAATTTTCCAGGGGGCGCTATAATGCCATTTTTGCCACGCCAATATGTAAATTTTTATCAGTGTAATAGGAATGATGGTCTTTAGAATTGTACAAAATTTTGTGAGTTTTTGAGCATGCTGAGACCCTCAAAAAGGCAATTATTTGAAAAATCTGATTGGGGGCGCTATAGAGCCATAATGCCTCATTTACTGCCAATTATTGTCTCAAATTGAAGACAATTGGACAAATATAATTTTTGCAAAGTTTTACAAGTTTTCAAGTATGCTAAAACCTTCAAATGTGTGTTCGTGAAATTTGGAATAACGCAGGAAATGGCTCATAGCGCAGTTCCTGTTTGGCCGAAAAATTTCAAAAAAATAATTATAGCCCAAAAAAACCAATGCAATGATCAGACCAAATTTCATGAACATTCAAGCACTTTTATATCAACATGGTCGTGTGAAGAGGGCGCTGTGGAGCCACCTGACCACATGCAATCCAATATCAACATATAGTTATATTTGGAAGTAGACTTCTATTAAGCCTGTAAAGTTTCACGCAAATCTCACAATGCATGTGCTCATAAAAGCAACTTCCATTTTCATGGCGGAACATCGAAATTCGCCGCAACGCCACGGACACAATTTTCGATGAATCCAAAAAAGCTTCGCAATTTAACATGGAGAATGTCTTTAGATGGCCTGTGCCAAATTTTTAGTTGATCGGATAAAATCTCTAGGAGGAGTTCGTTAAAGTACGACGCCTGTGAATGACAAAAAATAAAAAAAAGTTGCAAATGCAATAAAAAATGGCGGACTTCCTGTTGAGTCTAGGTCATGGCACCAAGAGACTTTTTTTTAGGTCTTGGCATAGTACACATGTCCACCGAATTTTGTACATGTATGTTAAACACCCTGCGAGGGCTGCTTAATTGAAATATTCTAGGTGGCGCTGTAATGCAATCTTGCCACATCCATCTGTAAACCTCATAGCCTAGTGAAAGGTATGATCGGATTAATATCGTTGCAAAGTTACGTGAGTTTTCGAGCATGCTGAGGCCCTCAAAAATGCAATTATGTATTAGGGGGCGCTATAGAGCCACCATGTCACACTTAGTGCCAAATGAGACATCGAATCAAAGAACTTAAAATTTTTATTCTATGAGCCAAGTTTGGTGAGTTTTCGAGTATGATAAGGCCCTCAAAAATGTGTTTGTAAAATCTGAAAAAACGCAGGAAATGGCTCGTAGCTCACTTCCTGTGCGGCAAAAAAATTTCAAAAAAATTACCAAAAAAATTTATCATGACTGCTATGGCCCAATCGAATTTCGTGAGAATCCGAGCAAGTGTGTTCCAAAATGGCCGCGTGTTTGGTGGCGCTATAGAGCCACCTAGGCATGTCTTAGCACAAAAATAGTAATACTTTGCAATTTTCACCAGGACTGACGTGTGGGCAAATTTTTGTGAGTTTTCGTGCATGGCAAAGCCCTCAAAAATGCGTTCTCGCAGCAGAATAAAAAGAAGAAGAAGAAGAAGAAGAAGAATTAAAGCTGCAAGCAGCGTTGAAAGGGCCCTCGCCCCCCTCGTGCACGTTGGGGTGGCAGCAAGATCTTGATGGGTGCAGGTGTCCATCAAGAGCCATTGGGCACTGCTAGACTGTGTGCATTGTGGTTTCCTGATGGGAGTGCAAAAATGTTCTAGAGGGCGCTACGATACCATTTTGACATGCCTGTGTGCAAAATCTACAACAAGGTAATTGTAATGTCAGGCTCCATGAGTGTGTTGATTTTTGTAAATTTTCCAATATGTTTAGACGATCAAAGAGGCAATACTTTTAAATATCTGACTGGGGGCGCTATTGAGCCATTATGCCATATTTAATACCAATTGATGGATGACATTGAAGAGAATAAGACATTTATAATGTTTGCTAGGTTTTTTAAGGTTTGGAGCATTCTAAGGCCTGAAAATATGACTTCGTAAAATTTGGAAAAACGCAGGAAGAAGCTCATAGCTCACTTCCTGTTTATGCAATAATTTTCAAAAAATTAACCATCGCCCAGAATTACTAATGCAATGATCACCCAAATTTCATGAACATTCAAGCACTTTTAACTTAACATGGCCGTTTCTAGAGGGCGTCGTGGAGCCACCTGGCCACTCCCTATCTAATATTAGCATATAGTTATACTTTGGAGGAAAATATTATCAAGCTTATCAAGGCAAATCGAACGAAGTATGTGGGAGTAAAAGCAACTTCCTGTTTCATGGCAGGACATCAAAATTCGCCGTGACGCCACAGATGCATCGTTCGATGAAATCAAAAAAGCTTCGCAATTTAACGTCAGCAAGGTTTTTAGATATTATATGCCAAATTTTAAGTTGATCGGATAAAATCTCTAGGAGGAGTTCGTTAAAGTACGACACCTGTGAATGGCAAAAAAAATTTTAAAAAGTTGCAATTTCAATTAAAAATGGCAGCCTTCCTGTTGGGTCTAGGTCATGGCACCAAGAGACTTTTTTGTTGGGCTCGGCATATTCCACATGTCTACCGAATTTCATACATGTGGGTTTATCGGGCTGCGAGGGCTGCTTATTAGAAATTTTCCAGGGGGCGCTATAATGCCATTTTTGCCACGCCTATTTGTAAATTTTTTATCATTGTAATAGGAATGATGGTTTTTAATATTATACAAAATTTTGTGAGTTTTTGAGCATGCTGAAACCCTCAAAAGGGTAATTCTTTTAAAAATCGTATTGGGGGCGCTATAGAGCCATGATGCCTCATTTACTGCCAATTTTTGTTTCAAATTGAAGACAATGTGACAATTAAAATTTTAGCAAAGTGTTGCAAGTTTTCGAGTATGCTAAGGCCTTCAAATGTGTGTTCATAAAATTTGGAATAACGCAGGAAATGACTCATAGCTCACTCCCTGTTTGGCCGAAAAATTTCAAAAAAATCAGCACAGCCCAGAAAACCAAATGCAATGATCTGACCAAATTTCATGAACATTCAAGCACTTTTATATCAACATGGCCGTGTCAAGAGGGCGCTGTAGAGCCACCTGACCACACCCACTCCAATATCAACATATAGGTATATTTGGAATTAGACTATCATTAAGCCTGTAAAGTTTCATGTAAATCTCCCAAAGCATATGCTCATAAAATAAACTTCCATTTTCATGGCGGAACATCAAAATTCGCCGCGACGCCACGGATACAAAGTTCAATGAATCCAAAAAAGCTTCGCAATTTAACATCGACGACGTCTTTCAATGTCATATGCCAAATTTTAAGTTGATCAGATAAAATCTCTAGAAGGAGTTCGTTAAAGTACGACACCTGTGAATGGCCAACAATCCAAAAAAGTTGCAATTTCAATTAAAAATGGTGGACTTCCTGTTGAGTGTAGGTCATGGCACCAAGAGAATTTTTTGTAGGTCTCGGCATATTCCACATGTCTACTGAATTTCATACATGTAGGTTTACCAGGCTGCGAGGGCTGCTTATTTAAAATTTTCCAGGGGGCGCTATAGTGACATTTTTGCCATGTATATATATAAGTTTTTTGTCAGAGTAATACGAATGATGGTCTTTATACATTTACAAAATTTTGTGAGTTTTAGAACATGCTGAGACCCTCAAAATGGCAATTCTTTTAAAAATCTGATAGGGAGCGCTATAGAGCCATTGTGCCAAATTCAGTGTTAATTGACATATAAAATTGAAGATAATATGACAATTATAATTTGTGCAACTTTTTGCAAGATTTCGAGTATTCTAAAGCATCCAAACATGTGTTTATAAAATTTGGAAAAACGCAGGAAATGGCGCCTAGCTCACTTCCTGTTTGGCCAAAAAATTTCAAAAAAATTAAAATAACTCATCATGAACAATACAATGATCACACCAAATTTCATGAACATTCAAGCACTTTTATCTCAACATGGCCGTTTCAAGGGGGCGCTGTGGAGCCACCTGACCACACCCAATCTAATATTAACATATAGGTCTACTTGGAAGTGGACTACTATAAAGCCTGTAAAGTTTCGCGCAAATTTCACAAAGCATGTGCGCGTAAAACCAACTTCCAGTTTCATGGCGGAACATCGAAATTCGCCGCGACGCCACGGATACAAAGTTCAATGAATCCAAAAAAGCTTCGCAATTTAACATCGACAAGGTCTTAAGATGTTAAATTCAAAATTTTAAGTTGATCGGATAAAATCTCTAGGAGGAGTTCGTTAAAGTACGAAGCCTGTGAATGGCAAAAAATTTAAAAAATTTGCAAATTCAATTAAAAATGGCGGACTTCCTGTTGAGTCTAGGTCATGGCACCTAGAGACTTTTTTTAGGTCTTAGCATAGTACACATGTTCACCGAATTTTGTACATGTATGTTAAACACCCTGCGAGGGCTGCTTAATTGAAATATTCTAGGTGGCGCTGTAATGCAATCTTGCCACATCCATCTGTAAACCTCATTACCTAGTGAAAGGTATGATCGGCTTAATATCGTTGCAAAGTTACGTGAGTTTTCGAGCATGCTGAGGCTCTCAAAAATGCAATTATGTATTAGGGGGCGCTATAGAGCCACCATGTCACACTTAGTGCCAAATGAGACATCGAATCAAAGAACTTAATATTTTTAGTCTATGAGCCAAGTTTGGTGAGTTTTTAAGTATAATAAGGCCCTCAAAAATGTGTTTGTAAAATCTGAAAAAACGCAGGAAATGGCTCGTAGCTCACTTCCTGTGCGGCAAAAAAATTTCAAAAAAATTACCAAAAAAATTTATAATGACTGCTATGGCCCAATCGAATTTCGTGAGAATCCGAGCAAGTGCGTTCCAAAATTGCCGTGTGTTTGGTGGCGCTATAGAGCCACCTAGGCATGTCTAAGCACAAAAATAATAATACTTTGCAATTTTCACCACGACTGACGTGTGGGCAAATTTTTGTGAGTTTTTGTGCATGGCAAAGCCCTCAAAAATGCGTTCTCGCAGCAGAATAAAAAGAAGAAGAAGAAGAAGAAGAAGAATAATAAAAATCCCATCAAACACAATAGGTTCCTCGCACCTTCGGTGCCAGGACCCGTTCCGGGCCCTAATAAGAAGAAGAAGAAGAAGAAGAAGAATTAAAGCTGCAAGCAGCGTTGAAAGGGCCCTCGCACCCCTCGTGCACAGTGGGGTGGCAGCAAGACCTTGATGGGTGCAGTTGTCCATTAACAGCCATTGGACACGGCTAGCCTGTGTACAATGTGTTTTCCTGATGGGATTGCAAAAATCTTCTGGATGGCACTATGATACCACTTTGTTATGCCTGTGCGCAAAATCTACAACATAGTTATTGGAATACCGGGCATCATGTGTGTGTTGATTTTCGTAAATTTTTAAGCACGCTTCGAGCCCCAAAAAAGCAATTGTTTAAAGAATCTGACTGGGGGCGCTATAGAGCCATTATGCCACATTTAGTCCCAGTTGATGTATCAAATTCAAGGCAATAAGACAATGATAATTTTTGCCACGTTTTTGCAAGTTTTGGACCATTCTAAGGCCTTAATACGTGTATTCGTAAAATTTGGAAAAACGCAGGAAATAGCTCATAGCTCACTTCCTGTTTGGCCAAAAAATTTCAAAAAATTAAGCATTGCCCGGAATGACTAATGCAATGATGACACCAAATTTTATGAACATTCAAGCACTTTTATCTTAACATGGTAGTATTTAGGGGGCGCTGTGGAGCTACAAGGCCATTTCCGATCTAATATTAGCATATGTTTATACTTGGGAAGACAAGTTTATCAAGTTTGGAAAGTTTTAGACTAATCCCACAAAGTATGTGGGAGTTATACCAACTTCCTGTTTCATGGCGGGATGCCGAAATTCGCCGCAATGCCACGGATACATCGTTCGATATATGCAAAAAAGTTTCGCAATTAAACATCAGCAAGGTCTTAAGATATTATTCGCCAAATTTTGAGTTGATTGGATAAAGTCTCTAGGAGGAGTTCGTTAAAGTACGACACCTGCGAATGGCGAAAAATCTAAAAAAGTTGAAATTTCAATTAAAAATGGCAAACTTCCTGTTGGGTCTACGTCATGGCTCCAAGAGACTTTTTTTTAGGTCTCAGGATATTCCACTTGTTCACAGAAGGTCATACATGCTGATCAACCACGATGCAAGGGCTGCTTATTTGAAATTTTCCAGGGGGCGCTATAATGCCATTTTTGCCACGTCTATATATAAATTTTTTATTATTGTGATAGAAATGATAGGCTTTAGAGTTGTACAAAATTTTGTGAGTTTTTGAGCATGCTGAGACCCTCAAAAGGGCAATTCTTTTAAAAATCTGATTGGGGGCGCGATGGAGCCATTATGTCACAATTACTGCCAAATTCTGTCTCAAATTGAAGACAATCAGACAAATAAAATTTTTGCAAAGTTTTGCAAGTTTTTGAGTATGGTAATACCTCCAAACCTGTGTTCGTAATATTTGGAATAACGCAAGAAATGGCTCATAGCTCACTTCCTGTTTGGTTAAAAAATTTCAAAAAAATAATTACAGCCCAAAAAAACACATGCAATTGTCACGCCAAATTTCATGAACATTCAAGCACTTTTATCTCAACATGGCCGTGTCAAGAGGGCGCTGTGGAGCCACCTGACCACACCCAATCTAATATCAACATATAGGTATACTTGGAAGTAGACTCTTATCAAGCCTGTAAAGTTTCGCGCAAATGTCACAAAGCATGTGCGCGTAAAACCAACTTCCTGTTTCATGGCGGAACATCGAAATTCGCCGCGACGCCACGGATACAAAGTTCGATGAATCCAAAAAAGCTTCGCAATTTAACATCGAACAGGTCTTAAAAAGTCATATGCGAAATTGTAAGTTGATCGGATAAAATCTCTAGGAGGAGTTCGTTAAAGTACGATGCCTGTGAATGGCAAAAAATAAAAAAAAATTGAAAATTCAATTAAAAATGGCGGACTTCCTGTTGAGTCTAGGTCATGGCACCAAGAGACTTTTTTTTAGGTCTTGGCATAGTACACATGTCCACCGAATTTTGTACATGCAGGTTAAACACACTGCGAGGGCTGCTTCATTGAAATTTTCTAGGTGGCGCTGTAATGCAATTTTGCCATATCCATCTGTAAACCGCACTTTTTAGTAAAAAGTATGACCAGCTTAATATGATTGCAAAGTTTCGTGAGTTTTCGAGCATGCTGATGCCCTCAAAAATGCAATTATGTATTAGGGGGCGCTATAGAGCCACCATAACACACCCAGTGCCAAATGAGACATTGAATCAAAGAACTTAATATTTTTAGTCTATGAGCCTAGTTTGGTGAGTTTTCGAGAATGATAAGGCCCTCAAAAATGTGTTCGTAAAATCTGAAAAAACGCAGGAAATGGCTCATAGCTCACTTCCTGTGAGGCAAAAAAATTTCAAAAAAATTGAAAAAAAAATGTATGATGACTACTATGACCCTATCGAATTTCGTGAGAATCCGAGCAAGTGCGTTCCAAAATGGCCGCGTGTTTAGTGGCGCTATAGAGCCACTGGGGCATGTCCAAGCACAAAAATAATAATACTTTGCAATTTTCACCACGACTGACGTGTCAGCAAATTTTTGTGAGTTTTCGTGCATGGTAAAGCCCTCAAAAATGCGTTCTCGTAGCAGAATAAAAAGAAGAAGAAGAAGAAGAAGAAGAAATATATCTATACTTGGGCGGACAATTTTATCAAGCTTGGAAAGTTTCAGGCAAATCCCACAAAGTATGTGGAATTGAAAGCAACTTCCTGTTTAATGGCAGGACATCAAAATTCGCTGTGACGCCACGGATACAAAGTTCGATGAATCCAAAAAAGCTTCGCAATTTAACATCGACGATGTCTTTCAATGTCATATGCCAAATTTTAAGTTGATCAGATAAAATCTCTAGGAGGAGTTCGTTAAAGTACGACACCTGTGAATGGCCAACAATCCAAAAAAGTTGCAATTTCAATTAAAAATGGTGGACTTCCTCTTGAGTGTAGGTCATGGCACCAAGAGACTTTTTTGTAGGTCTCGGCATATTCCACATGTCTACCGAATTTCATACATGTAGGTTTACCAGGCTGCGAGGGCTGCTTATTTAAAATTTTCCAGGGGGCGCTATAGTGACATTTTTGCCATGTATATATATATGTTTTTTGTCGGAGTAATACGAATGATGGTCTTTATACATTTACAAAATTTTGTGAGTTTTAGAACATGCTGAGACCCTCAAAATGGCAACTCTTTTAAAAATCTGATTGGGGGCGCTATAGAGCCATTGTGCCAAATTTAGTGTAAATTGATATATAAAATTGAAGATAATAAGACAATTTTAATTTGTGCAACTTTTTGCAAGATTTCGAGTATTCTTAAGCGTCCAAACATGTGTTTATAAAATTTGGAAAAACGCAGGAAATGGCGCATAGCTCACTTCCTGTTTGGCCAAAAAATTTCAAAAAAATTAATATAACTCGACATGAACAAAGCAATGATCACACCAAATTTCAGGAACAGTCAAGCACTTTTATCTCAACATGGCCGTTTCAAGAGGGCGCTGTGGAGCCACCTGACCACACCCAATCTAATATCAACATATAGGTCTACTTGGAAGTGGACTGCTATAAAGCCTGTAAAGTTTCGCGCAAATTCTACGAAGCATGTGCGCGTAAAACCAACTTCCTGTTTCATGGCGGAACATCGAAATTCGCCGCGACGCCACGGATACAAAGTTCAATGAATCCAAAAAAGCTTCGCAATTTAACATTGACAAGGTCTTGAGATGTTATATTCAAAATTTTAAGTTGATCGGATAAAATCTCTAGGAGGAGTTTGTTAAAGTACGAAGCCTGTGAATGGCAAAAAATTTAAAAAATTTGCAAATTCAATTAAAAATGGCGGACTTCCTGTTGAGTCTAGGTCATGGCACCTGAGACTTTTTTTTAGGTCTTGGCATAGTACACATGTCCACCGAATTTTGTACATGTAGGTCAAACACGCTGCGAGGGCTGCTTCATTGAAATATTCTAGGTGGCGCTGAAATGCAATTTTGCCACATCCATCTGTAAACCCTAAATCCTAGTAAAAAGTAAGACCAGCTTAATATGTTTGCAAAGTTTTGTGAGTTTTCAAGCATGTTGAGGCCCTCAAAAATGTAATTATGTATTAGGGGGCGCTATAGAGCTACCATGTCACAGCCAGTGCCAAATGAGATATCGAATCAAAGAACGTAATATTTCTAGTCTATGAACCAAGTTTGGTGAGTTTTCAAGTATGATAAAACCCTCAAAAATGTGTTCGTAAAATCTAAAAAAACGCAGGAAATGGCTCATAGCTCACTTCCTGTGAGGCAAAAAAATTTCAAAAAAATTTACAAAAAAATTTATGATGACTACTATGACTCTATAAAATTTCGTGAGAATCCGAGCAAGTGCGTTCCAAAATGGCCGCGTGTTTGGTGGCGCTATAGAGCCACCGGGGCATGTCTAAGCACAAAAATAGTAATATTTTGCAATTTTCACCAAGACTGACGTGTGGGCAAATTTTTGTGAGTTCCGGGCCCTGGCACTATCTATACTTGGGCGGATAATTTTTCTCAAGCTCGGAAAGTTTCAGGCAAATCCCACAAAGTATGTGGAATTGAAAGCAACTTCCTGTTTCATGGCAGGACATCAAAATTCGCCGTGACGCCACGGATGCATCGTTCGATGAAATCAAAAAAGCTTCGCAATTTAACGTCAGCAAGGTTTTAAGATATTATATGCCAAATTTTAAGTTGATCGGATAAAATCTCTAGGAGGAGTTCGTTAAAGTACGACACCTGTGAATGGCAAAAAAATTTTAAAAATTTGCAATTTCAATGAAAAATGGCAGCCTTCCTGTTGAGTCTAGGTCATGGCACCAAGAGACTTTTTTGTAGGTCTCGGCATATCTCACATGTTTACTGAATTTCATACATGTGGGTTTACCGGGCTGCGAGGGCTGCGAATTTGAAATTTTCCAGGGGGCGCTATAATGCCATTTTTGCCACGCCTATTTGTAAATTTTTTATCAGTGTAATAGGAATAATGTTCTTTAAAATTGTACAAAATTTTGTGAGTTTTTGAGCATGCTGAAACCCTCAAAAGGGTAATTATTTTAAAAATTGTATTGGGGGCGCTATAGAGCCATGATGCCTCATTTACTGCCCATTTGTCTCTCAAATTGAAGACAATCAGTCAAGTATAATTTTTGCAAAGTTTTGCAAGTTTTCGAGTATGCTAAGGCCTTCAAATGTGTGTTCATAAAATTTGGAATAACGCAGGAAATGACTCATAGCTCACTTCCTGTTAGGCCGAAAAATTTCAAAAAAATCAGCACAGCCCAGAAATACAAATGCAATGATCAGACCAAATTTCATGAACATTCAAGCACTTTTATATCAACATGGCCGTGTGAAGAGGGCGCTGTAGAGCCACCTGACCACACCCACTCCAATATCAACATATAAGTATATTTGGAATTAGACTTTCATTAAGCCTGTAAAGTTTCACGTAAATCTCCCAAAGCATATGCTCATAAAAGCAACTTCCATTTTCATGGCGGAACATCAAAATTCGCCGCGACGGAAACAAAGTTCGATGAATCCAAAAAAGCTTCGCAAGTTAACATCGACGACGTCTTTCAATGTCATATGCCACATTTTAAGTTGATCAGATAAAATCTCTAGGAGGAGTTTGTTAAAGTACGATGCCTGTGAATTGCAAAAAATTTAAAAAAATTGCAAATTCAATTAAAAATGGCTGACTTCCTGTTGAGTCTAGGTCATGGCACCAAGAGACTTTTTTTTAGGTCTTGGCATAGTACATATGTCCACCGAATTTGGAACATGTAGATTAAACATGCTGCGAGGGCTGCTTCATTGAAATTTTCTAGGTGGCGCTGTAATGCAATTTTGCCACATTTTTCTTCAAACCCTATATCCTAGTAAATAGTATGACCAGCTAAAAAGGTCTGCAAAGTTTTGTGAGTTTTCGAGCATGCTGAAGTCCTCAAAATAGCAATTATGTATTAGGGGGCGCTAGAGAGCTACCATGTCAAACTTAGTGCCAAATGAGATATTGAATCAAAGCATTTAATATTTTTAGTCTATGAGCCAAGTTTGGTGAATTTTCGAGCATAATAAGGCCCTCAAAAATGTATTCGTAAAATCTGAAAAAACGCAGGAAATGGCTCATAGCTCACTTCCTGTGCGGCAAAAAAATTGACAAAAAATTGACAAAAAAATTTATTATGACTGCTGTGGCCCTGTTGAATTTCATGAGAATCCGAGCAAGTGCGTTCCAAAATGGCCTCGTGTTTGGTGGCGCTATAGAGCCACCGGGGCATGTCCAAGCACAAAAATAATAAAAATTTGTAATTTTCACCACGTCTGGCGTGTGTGCAAATTTTTGTGAGTTTTCGTGCATGGTAAAGCCTTCAAAAATGCGTTCTCGCAGCAGAATAATAATAATTAAAGCTGCAAGCAGCGTTGAAAGGGCCCTCGCCCCCCCTGTGCACATTGGGGTGGCAGCAAGATCTTGATGTCTGCAGGTGTCCATTCAGAGCCAATGGACACAGCTCGACCGCGTACAATGTGGTTTCCTGATGGGAGTGCAAAAATTTTCTGGAGGGCGCTATGATACCATTTTGACTTGCCTGTGCACAAAATCTACAACACAGTAATCGTAATACGGGGCTCCATGAGTGTTTTGATTTTTGTAAATTTTCCAGCATGTTTAGACTTTCAAAAGAGCAATTCTTTTATAAATATTATTGGGGGCGCTATAGAGCCATTATGCCCCATTTAGTGCCAATTGATGGATGTATTGAAGAGAATAAGACAGTTCTAATTTTTTGATGGTTTTGCAAGTTTTGGAGCATTCTAAGGCCTTAAAACGTGTGTTCGTAAAATTTGGAAAAACGCAAGAAATCGCTCATAGCTCACTTCCTGTTTGGCAAAAAAATTTCAAAAAATTAACAATTGCGGAGAATGACTAATGCAGTGATCATATCAAATTTCATGAACTTTCAAGCACTTTTATCTGAACATGGCCATATCTAGAGGGCGCTGTGGAGCCACCTGGCACCTCTCGATATAAAATAAGCATATATCTATACTTGGGCGGACAATTTTATCAAGCTTGGAAAGTTTCAGGCAAATCCCACAAAGTATGTAGAATTGAAAGCAACTTCCTGTTTCATGGCAGGACATCAAAATTCGCCATGACGCCACGGATGCATCGTTCAATGAAATCAAAAAAGCTTCGCAATTTAACGTCAGCAAGGTTTTTAGATATTATATGCCAAATTTTAAGTTGATCGGATAAAATCTCTAGGAGGAGTTTGTTAAAGTACGACACCTGTGAATGGCAAAAAAAAAAAAAAAGTTGCAATTTCAATTAAAAACGGCAGCCTTCCTGTTGAGTCTAGGTCATGGCACCAAGAGACTTTTTTGTAGGTCTCAGCATATATCACATGTCTACCGAATTTCATTCATGTGGGTTTACCAGGCTGCGAGGGCTGCTTATTTGAAATTTTCCAGGGGGCGCTATAATGCCATTTTTGCCATGTCGATTTGAAAGTTTTTTGTCAGAGTTATACGAATGATGGTTTTTATACATTTACAAAATTTTGTGAGTTTTCGAACATGCTGAGACCCTCAAAAGGGCAATTCTTTTAAAAATCTGATTGGGGGCGCTAAAGAGCCATTGTGCCAAATTTAGTGTAAATTGATGTATAAAATTGAAGACAATAAGACAATTATAATTTGTGCAACTTTTTGCAAGATTTTGAGTATTCTAAGGCTTCCAAACATGTGTTTCTAAAATTTGGAAAAACGCAGGAAATGGCTCATAGCTCACTTCCTGTTTGGCCAAAAAACTTCAAAAAAATTACCATCACTCGACATGACAAACGCAATGACCACATTAAATTTCATGAACATTAAAGCACTTTTATCTCAACATGGCCGTGTCAAGAGGGCGCTGTGGAGCCACCTGACCACACCCAATCCAATATCAACATGTGGGTATACTTGGAAGTAGACTATTATCAAGCCTGTGAAGTTTCGCGCAACTCTCACAAAGCATGTGTGCGTAAAACCAACTTCCTGTTTCATGACGGAACGTCAAAATTCGCCGCGACGCCACGGATACAAAGTTCGATGAATCAAAAAAAGCTTCGCAATTTAACATTGCCAAAGTCTTAAGATGTCATATGCGAAATTTTACGTTGATCGGATAAAATCTCTAGGAGGAGTTCGTTAAAGTACGAAGCCTGTGAATGGCAAAAAATTTAAAAAATTTGCAAATTCAATTAAAAATGGCGGACTTCCTGTTGAGTCTAGGTCATGGCACCTAGAGACTTTTTTTTAGGTCTTGGCATAGTACACATGTCCACCGAATTTTGTACATGTAGGTCAAACACGCTGCGAGGGCTGCTTCATTGAAATTTTCTAGGTGGCGCTGTAATGCAATTTTGCCACATCTATCTGTAAACCCTAAATCCTAGTTAAAAGTAAAACCTGCTTAATATGTTTGCAAAGTTTTGTGAGTTTTTAAGCATGCTGAGGCCCTCAAAAATGCAATTATGTATTAGGGGGCGCTATAGAGCTACCATATCACACCCAGTGCCAAATGAGATATCGAATCAAAGAACGTAATATTTCTAGTCTATGAGCCAAGTCTAATGAGTTTTCGAGTATGATAAAACCCTCAAAATTGTGTTCGTAAAATCTAAAAAAACGCAGGAAATGGCTCATAGCTCACTTCCTGTGAGGCAAAAAAATTTCAAAAAAATTTACAGAAAAACTTATGATGACTACTATGACTCTATAAAATTTCGTGAGAATCCGAGCAAGTGCGTTCCAAAATGGCCGCGTGTTTGGTGGCGCTATAGAGCCACCGGGGCATGACCAAGCACAAAAATAATAACAATTTGCAATTTTCACCACGACTGACGTGTGGGCAAATTTTTGTGAGTTTTCGTGCATGGCAAAGCCCTCAAAAATGCGTTCTCGCAGCAGAATAAAAAGAAGAAGAAGAAGAAGAAGAAGAAGAAGAAGAAGAAGAATAATTAAAGCTGCAAGCAGCGTTGAAAGGGCCCTCGCCCCCCTCGTGCACGTTGGGGTGGCAGCAAGATCTTGATGGGTGCAGGTGTCCATTAAGAGCCATTGGGCACTGCTAGACTGTGTGCATTGTGGTTTCCTGAGGGGAGTGCAAAAATTTTCTAGAGGGCGCTACGATACCATTTTGACATGCCTGTGTGCAAAATCTACAACAAGGTAATCGTAATGTCAGGCTCCATGAGTGTGTTGATTTTTGTAAATTTTCCAATATGTTTAGACGATCAAAGAGGCAATACTTTTAAATATCTGACTGGGGGCGTTATTGAGCCATTATTCCATATTTAATGCCAATTGATGGATGACATTGAAGAGAATAAGACATTTATAATGTTTGCTAGGTTTTTTAAGGTTTGGAGCATTCTAAGGCCTGAAAACATGAGTTCGTAAAATTTGGAAAAACGCAGGAAATAGCTCATAGCTCACTTCCTGTTTATGCAATAATTTTCAAAAAATTAACCATCGCCCAGAATGACAAATGCAATGATCACCCCAAATTTCATGAACATTCAAGCACTTTTAACTTAACATGGCCGTATCTAGAGGGCGTCGTGGAGCCACCTGGCCACTCCCTATCTAATATTAGCATATAGTTATACTTTGGAGGAAAATATTATCAAGCTTGGAAACTTTCAGGCAAATCGAACGAAGTATGTGGGAGTAAAAGCAATTTCCTGTTTCATGGCGGGACATCAAAATTCGCCGCGACGCCACGGATACACCGTTACATCAATCCAAAAAAGCTTCGCAATTTAACATCAGCAAGGTCTTTGGATATTACTTGCCAAATATTAAGTTGATCGGATAAAATCTCTAGGAGGAGTTCGTGAATGTACGACGCCTGTGAATGGCAAAAAATCAAAAAAAGTTGCAATTTCAATTAAAAATGGCGGACTTCCTGTTGGGTCTAGGTCATGGCACCAAGAGACTTTGTTTTAGGTCTCAGGATATATCACATGTCCACCGAAGTTCATACAAGCAGGTCAACCACGGTGCGAGGGCTACTTTTTTGAAATTTTCCAGGGGGCGCTATAATGCCATTTTTGCCACGCCAATATGTAAATTTTTATCAGTGTAATAGGAATGATAGTCTTTAGAATTGTACAAAATTTTGTGAGTTTTTGAGCATGCTGAGACCCTCAAAAAGGCAATAATTTGAAAAATCTGATTGGGGGCGCTATAGAGGCAAAATGCCTCATTTACTGCCAATTATTGTCTCAAATTGAAGACAATTGGACAAATATAATTTTTGCAAAGTTTTACAAGTTTTCAAGTATGATAAAGCCTTAAAATGTGTGTTCGTAAAATTTGGAATAACGCAGGAAATGGCTCATAGCGCACTTCCTGTTTGGCCGAAAAATTTCAAAAAAATAATTATAGCCCAAAAAAACCAATGCAATGATCAGACCAAATTTCATGAACATTCAAGCACTTTTATATCAACATGGCCCTGTGAAGAGGGCGCTGTGGAGCCACCTGACCACACCCAATCCAATATCAACATATAGTTATATTTGGAAGTAGACTACTATTAAGCCTGTAAAGTTTCACGCAAATCTCACAATGCATGTGCTCATAAAAGCAACTTCCATTTTCATGGCGGAACATCGAAATTCGCCGCAACGCCACGGACACAATTTTCGATGAATCCAAAAAAGCTTCGCAATTTAACATGGAGAATGTCTTTAGATGGCCTGTGCCAAATTTTTAGTTGATCGGATAAAATCTCTAGGAGGAGTTCGTTAAAGTACGACGCCTGTGAATGACAAAAAATAAAAAAAAGTTGCAAATTCAATTAAAAATGGCGGACTTCCTGTTGAGTCTAGGTCATGGCACCAAGTGACTTTTTTTTAGGTCTTGGCATAGTACACATGTCCACCGAATTTTGTACATGTATGTTAAACACCCTGCGAGGGCTGCTTAATTGAAATATTCTAGGTGGCGCTGTAATGCAATCCTGCCACATCCATCTGTAAACCTCATAGCCTAGTGAAAGGTATGATTGGCTAAATATCGTTGCAAAGTTACATGAGTTTTCAAGCATGCTGAGGCCCTCAAAAATGCAATTATGTATTAGGGGGCGCTATAGAGCCACCATGTCACACTTAGTGCCAAATGAGACATCGAATCTAAGAACTTAATATTTTTAGTCTATGAGCCAAGTTTGGTGAGTTTTCGAGTATGAAAAGGCCTTCAAAAATGTGTTTGTAAAATCTAAAAAAACGCAGGAAATGGCTCGTAGCTCACTTCCTGTGTGGCAAAACAATTTCAAAAAAATTGACAAAAAAATTTATCATGACTGCTATGGCCCAATCGAATTTCGTGAGAATCTGAGCAAGTCCGTTCCAAAATGGCTGTGTGTTTGGTGGCGCTATAGAGCCACCTAGGCATGTCTAAGCACAAAAATAGTATTACTTTGCAATTTTCACCACGACTGACGTGTGGGCAAATTTTTGTGAGTTTTCGTGCATGGCAAAGCCCTCAAAAATGCGTTCTCCCAGCAGAATAAAAAGAAGAAGAAGAAGAAGAAGAAGAAGAAGAATAATAAAAATCCCATCAAAAACAATAGGTTCCTCGCACCTTTGGTGCCAGGACCCGTTCCGGGCCCTGGCACCGGTCGGTGCTCGGGCCCTAATAATAAAAATCCCATCAAAAACAATAGGTTCCTGGCACCGGTCGGTGCTCGGGCACTAATAAGAAGAAGAAGAAGAAGAAGAAGAAGAATTAAAGCTGCAAGCAGCGTTGAAAGGGCCCTCGCCCCCCCTGTGCACATTGGGGTGGCAGCAAGATCTTGATGGCTGCAGGTGTCCATTCAGAGCCATTGGAGACAGCTGGACCGCGTACAATGTGGTTTCCTGATGGGAGTGCAAAAATTTTCTGGAGGGCGCTATGATACCATTTTGACTTGCCTGTGCAAAAAATCTACAACATAGTAATCGTAATACGGGGCTCCATGAGTGTTTTGATTTTTGTAAATTTTCCAGCATTTTTAGACTTTCAAAAGAGCAATTCTTTTATAAATATTATTGGGGGCGCTATAGAGCCATTATGCCCCATTTAGTGCCAATTGGTGGATGTATTGAAGAGAATAAGACAGTTCTAATTTTTGGATGGTTTTACAAGTTTTGGAGCATTCTAAGGCCTTAAAACGTGTGTTCGTAAAATTTGGAAAAACGCAAGAAATAGCTTATAGCTCTCTTCCTGTTTGGCAAAAAAATTTCAAAAAATTAACAATTGCGGAGAATGACTGATGCAATGATCATACCAAATTTCATGAACTTTCAAGCACTTTTATCTGAACATGGCCATATCTAGAGGGCGCTGTGGAGCCACCTGGCACCTCTCGATATAAAATAAGCATATATCTATACTTGGGCGGACAATTTTATCAAGCTTGGAAAGTTTCAGGCAAATTCCACAAAGTATGTGGAATTGAAAGCAACTTCCTGTTTCATGGCAGGACATCAAAATTCGCTGTGACGCCACGGATGCATCGTTCGATGAAATCAAAAAAGCTTCGCAATTTAACATCTGCAAGGTTTTTAGATATTAGATGCCAAATTTTAGGTTGATCGGATAAACTCTCTAGGAGGAGTTCGTTAAAGTACGATACCTGTGAATGGCAAAAAAAAAAAAAAAAAGTTGCAATTTCAATTAAAAATGGCAGCCTTCCTGTTGAGTCTAGGTCATGGCACCAAGAGACTTTTTTGTAGGTCTCGGCATATTCCACATGCCTACCGAATTTCATACATGTGGGTTTACCGGGCTGCGAGGGCTGCTTAATTGAAATTTTCCAGGGGGCGCTATAATGCCATTTTTGCCATGCCTATTTGTAAATTTTTTATCAGTGTAATAGGAATAATGTTCTTTAAAATTGTACAAAATTTTGTGAGTTTTTGAGCATGCTGAAACCCTCAAAAGGGTAATTCTTTTAAAAATCGTATTGGGGGTGCTATAGAGCCATGATGCCTCATTTACTGCCAATTATTTTTTCAAATTGAAGACAATGTGACAAATAAAATTTTAGCTAAGTTTTGCAAGTTTTCGAGTATGCTAAGGCCTTCAAATGTGTGTTCATAAAATTTGGAATAACGCAGGAAATGACTCATAGCTCACTTCCTGTTTGGCCGAAAAATTTCAAAAAAATCAGCACAGCCCAGAAAAACAAATGCAATGATCAGACCAAATTTCATGAACATTCAAGCACTTTTATATCAACATGGCCGTGTCAAGAGGGCGTTGTAGAGCCACCTGACCACACCCACTCCAATATCAAGATATAGGTATATTTGGAATTAGACTATCATTAAGCCTGTAAAGTTTCACGTAAATCTCCCAAAGCATATGCTCATAAAAGCAAATTCCATTTTCATGGCGGAACATCGAAATTCGCCGCGACGCCACGGATACAAAGTTCGATGAATCCAAAAAAGCTTCGCAATTTAACATCGACGACGTCTTTTAATGTCGTATGCCAAATTTGAAGTTGATCAGATAAAATCTCTAGGAGGAGTTCGTTAAAGTACGATGCCTGTGAATTGCAAAAAATTTTTAAAAATTGCAAATTCAATTAAAAATGGCGGACTTCCTGTTGCGTCTAGGTCATGGCACCAAGAGACTTTTTTTTAGGTCTTGGCATAGTACATATGTCTACCGAATTTGGAACATATAGATTAAACACGCTGCGAGGGCTGCTTCATTGAAATTTTCTAGGTGGCGCTGTAATGCAATTTTGTCACATTTTTCTTCAAGCCCTATATCCTAGTAAATAGTATGAGCAGCTTAAATGGTCTGCAAAGTTTCGTGAGTTTTGGAGCATGCTGAGGCCCTCAAAAATGCAATTATGTATTAGGGGGCGCTATAGAGTTACCATGTCAAACCAAGTGCCAAATGAGATATCGAATCAAAGTATGTAATATTTTTAGTCTATGAGCCAAGTTTGGTGAATTTTCGAGCATAATAAGGCCCTCAAAAATGTGTTGGTAAAATCTGAAAAAACGCAGGAAATGGCTCATAGCTCACTTCCTGTGCGGCAAAAAAATTTCAAAAAAATTGACAAAAAAATTTATTATGACTGCTGTGACCATGTCGAATTTCATGAGAATCCGAGCAAGTGCGTTCCAAAATGGCCGCGTGTTTGGTGGCGCTTTTGAGCCACTGGGGCATGTCCAAGCACAAAATTAATAATAATTTGTAATTTTCACCACGTCTGAGGTGTATGCAAATTTTTGTGAGTTTTCGTGCATGGTAAAGCCTTCAAAAATGCGTTCTCGCAGCAGAATAATAATAATAATAAGAAGAAGAAGAAGAAGAAGAAGAAGAAGAAGAAGAATAATAAAAATCCCATCAAAAACAAAAGGTTCCTGGCACCGGTCGGTGCTCGGGCCCTAATAATAAAAATCCCATCAAAAACAATAGGTTCCTCGCACCTTCAGTGCCAGGACCCGTTCCGGGCCCTGGCACCGGTCGGTGCTCGGGCCCTAATTAAAGCTGCAAGCAGCGTTGAAAGGGCCCTCGCCACCCTCGTGCACGTTGGGGTGGCAGCAAGATCTTGATGGCTGCAGGTGTCCATTCAGAGCCATTGGACACAGCTGGACCGCGTACAATGTGGTTTCCTGATGGGAGTGCAAAAATTTTCTGGAGGGCGCTATGATACCATTTTGACTTGCCTGTGAACAAAATCTACAACACAGTAATCGTAATACGGGGCTCCATGAGTGTTTTGATTTTTGAAAATTTTCCAGCATGTTTTGACTTTCAAAAGAGCAATTCTTTTACAAATATTATTGGGGACGCTATAGAGCCATTATGCCCCATTTAGTGCCAATTGATGGATGTATTGAAGAGAATAAGACAGTTCTAATTTTTGGATGGTTTTGCAAGTTTTGGAGCATTCTAAGGCCTTAAAACTTGTGTTCGTAAAATTTGGAAAAACGCAGGAAATAGCTCATAGCTCTCTTCTTGTTTGGCAAAAAAATTTCAAAAATTAACAATTGCGGAGAATGACTAATGCAAAGATCATGCCAAATTTCATGAACTTTCAAGCACTTTTATCTGAACATGGCCATATCTAGAGGGCGCTGTGGAGCCACCTGGTTCCTCTCGATATAAAATAAGCATATATCTATACTTGGGCGGACAATTTTATCAAGCTTGGAAAGTTTCAGGCAAATCCCACAAAGTATGTGGAATTGAAAGCAACTTCCTGTTTCATGGCAGGACATCAAAATTCGCCGTGACGCCATGGATGCATCGTTCGATGAAATCAAAATAGCTTCGCAATTTAACGTCAGCAAGGTTTTTAGATATTATATGCCAAATTTTAAGTTGATCGGATAAAATCTCTAGGAGGAGTTCGTTAAAGTACGACACCTGTGAATGGCAAAAAAAATAAAAAAAAGTTGCAATTTCAATTAAAAATGGCAGCCTTCCTGTTGGGTCTAGGTCATGGCACCTAGAGACTTTTTTGTAGGTCTCGGCATATTCCACATGTCTACCGAATTTCATACATGTGGGTTTATCGGGCTGCGAGGGCTGCTTATTTGAAATTTTCCAGGGGGCGCTATAATGCCATTTTTGCCACGCCTATTTGTAAATTTTTTATCAGTTTAATAGGAATGATGGTCTTTAAAATTGTACAAAATTTTGTGAGTTTTTGAGCATGCTGAAACCCTCAAAAGGGTAATTCTTTTAAAAATCGTATTGGGGGCGCTATAGAGCCATGATGCCTCATTTACTGCCAATTTTTGTTTCAAATTGAAGACAATGTGACAAATAAAATTTTAGATAAGTTTTGGAAGTTTTTGAGTATGCTAAGGCCTACAAATGTGTGTTCATAAAATTTGGAATAACGCAGGAAATGACTCATAGCTCACTTCCTGTTTGGCCGAAAAATTTCCAAAAAATCAGCACAGCCCAGAAAAAAAAAATGCAATGATCAGACCAAATTTCATGAACATTCAAGCACTTTTATAGCAACATGGCCGTGTCAAGAGGGCGCTGTCGAGCCACCTGACCACACCCACTCCAATATCAACATATAGTTATATTCGGAATTAGACTATCATTAAGCCTGTAAAGTTTCACGTAAATCTCCCAAAGCATATGCTCATAAAAGCAACTTCCATTTTCATGGCGGAACATCGAAATTCGCCGCGACGCCACGAATACAAAGTTCGATGAATCCAAAAAAGCTTCGCAATTTAACATCGACGACGTCTTTCAATGACATTGCCAAATTTTAAGTTGATCAGATAAAATCTCTAGGAGGAGTTCGTTAAAGTACGATGCCTGTGAATTGCAAAAAATTTTAAAAAATTGCAAATTCAATTAAAAGTGGCGGACTTCCTGTTGAGTCTAGGTCATGTCACCTAGGGACTTTTTTTTAGGTCTTGGCATTGTACACATGTCCACCAAATTTTGTACATGTAGGTCAAACACGCTGCGAGGGCAGCTTCATTGAAATTTTCTAGGTGGCGCTGTAATGCAGTTTTGCCACATCCATCTGTAAACCCTAAATCCTAGTAAAAAGTAAGACCAGCTTAATATGTTTGCAAAGTTTTGTGAGTTTTCAAGCATGCTGAGGCCCTCAAAAATGCAATTATGTATTAGGGGGCGCTATAGAGCTACCATGTCACACCCAGTGCCAAATGAGATATCGAATCACAGAACGTAATATTTCTAGTCTATGAGCCAAGTTTGGTGAGTTTTTGAGTATGAAAAAACCCTCAAAAATGTGTTCGTAAAATCTGAAAAAACGCAGGAAATGGCTCATAGCTCACTTCCTGTGAGGCAAAAAAATTTCAAAAAAATTTACAAAAAAATTTCTGAAGACTACTATGACTCTATAAAATTTCGTGAGAATCCGAGCAAGTGCGTTCCAAAATGGCAGCGTGTTTGGTGGCGCTATAGAGCCACCGGGGCATGTCCAAGCACAAAAATAATAATATTTTGCAATTTCCACGACGACTGACGTGTGGGCAAATTTTTGTGAGTTTTCGTGCATGGCAAAGCCCTCAAAAATGCGTTCTCGCAGCAGAATAAAAAGAAGAAGAAGAAGAAGAAGAAGAAGAAGAAGAAGAATAAAAAAAATCCCATCAAAAACAATAGGTTCCTCGCACCTTCGGTGCCAGGACCCGTTCCGGGCCCTGGCACCGGTCGGTGCTCGGGCCCTAATAATAAAAATCCCATCAAAAACAATAGGTTCCTCGCACCTTCGGTGCCAGGACCCGGTCCGGGCCCTGGCACCGGTCGGTGCTCGGGCCCTAATAAAAATCCCATCAAAAACAATAGGTTCCTCGCACCTTCGGTGCCAGGACCCGTTCCGGGCCCTGGCACCGGTCGGTGCTCGGGCCCTAATAATAAAAATCCCATCAAAAACAATAGGTTCCTGGCACCGGTCGGTGCTCGGGCCCTAATTAAAGCTGCAAGCAGCGTTGAAAGGGCCCTCGCCCCCCTTGTGCACGTTGGGGTGGCAGCAGGATCTTGATGGCTGCAGGTGTCCATTCAGAGCCATTGGACTCTGCTGGACCACGTGCAATGTGGTTTCCTGGTGGGAGTGCAAAAATTTTCTGGAGGGCGCTATGATACCATTTTGACTGGCCTGTGCGCAAAATCTACAACACAGTAATTGTAATATGGGGCTCCATGAGTGTGTTGATTTTTGTAAATTTTCCAGCATGTTTAGACTTTCAAAAGAGCAATTCTTTTATAAATCTGATTGGGGGCGCTATAGAGCCGTTATGCCACATTTAGTGCCAATTGATGGATGATATTAAACAAAATAAGACATTTATAATTTGTGCAGGGTTTTGCAAGTTTTTAAGCATCCTAAGGCCTTAAAACGTGTCTTCAGAAAAAGTTGGAAAAACGCAGCAAATAGCTCATAGCTCACTTCCTGTTTGGCCAAAAAATTTCAAAAAATTAAACATTACCCTGAATGACAAATGCAATGATCACACCAAATTTCATGAACATTCAAGCACTTTTATCTTAACATGACCATATCTAGAGGGCGCTGTGGAGCCACCTAGCACCTCCTGATCCAATATTAGCATATGTTTTTACTTCGGAGAACAATTTTATCAAGCAGAAGAAGGTTCGGGCAAATCCCACAAAGTATGTGGCAGTAAAGCAACTCCCTGTTTCATGGCGGGATATCAAAATTCGCCGCGAAGCCACGAATACATTGTTCGATGAAATCAAAATTGCTTCGCAATTTAACATTAGCTAGGTCTTAAGATATTATTTGCCAAATATTAAGTTGATCGGATAAAATCTCTAGGAGGAGTTCAATAAAGTACGACGCCTGTGAATGGCAAATAATCAAAGAAAGTTGCAATTTCAATTAAAAATGGAGGACTTCCTGTTGAGTCTAGGTCATGGCACCAAGAGACTTTTTTTTAGGTCTCAGCATATTCCACATGTTTACCGAATTTCATATATGTGGGTTTACCAGGCTGCGAGGGCTGCTTATTTGAAATTATCCACGGGGCGCTATTATGATAATTTTGCCAAGCCTATATATAAGCTTTTTATCAGAGTAATATGAATGATGATTTTTATACATTTACAAAATTTTGTGAGTTTTTGAACATGCTGAGACCCTCAAAAGAGCAATTCTTTTTAAAATCTGATTGGGGGCGCTATAGAGCCATGGTGCCAAATTTAGTGCAAATTGATGTAGAAGATTGAAGATAATAAGACAATTATAATTTTTGCAACTTTTTTGCAAGATTTCGAGTATTCTTAGGCTTCCAAATATGAGTTAATAAAATTTGGAAAAACGCAGGAAATGGCTCATAGCTCACTTCCTGTTTGGCCAAAAAATTCCAAAAAAATTACCATAACCTGACATGACAAACGCAATGATCAAACCAAATTTCATGAACATTCAAGCACTTTTATCTCAACATGGTTGTGTCAAGAGGGCGCTGTGGAGCCACCTGACCACACCCAATCTAATATCAACATGTAGTTCTACTTGGAAGTAGACTCTTATGAAGCCTGTAAAGTTTTGCGCAAATCTCACAAAGCATGTGCGCGGAAGACCAACTTCCTGTTTCATGGCGGAACATTGAAATTTGCCGCGACGCCACGGATACAAAGTTCAATGAATCCAAAAAAGCTTCGCAATTTCACATCGACAAGGTCTTGCCATATGCCATATGCAAAATTTTAAGTTGATCGGGTAACATCTCTAGGAGGAGTTTGTTAAGGTACGACGCCTGTGAATGGCAAAAAATAAAAAAAATTTGCAAATTCAATTAAAAATGGCGGACTTTCTGTTGAGTCTAGGTCATGGCACCAAGAGACTTTTTTTTAGGTCTTGGCATAATACATGTCTACCGAATTTTGTACATGTAGGTTAAACATGCTGCGAGGGCTGCTTCATTGAAATTTTCTAGGTGGCGCTGTAATGCAATTTTGCCACGCTCATCAGTAAACCCTATATCCTAGTAAACAATATGACCAACTTAATAGATCTGCAAAGTAACGTGAGTTTTTGAGCATGCTGAGGCCCTCAAAAATGCAATTATGTATTAGGGGGCGCTATAGAGCTACCATGTCACACTTAGTGCAAAATGAGATATCGAATTAAAGAACTTAATATTTCTAGTCTATCAGCCAAGTTTGGTGAAATTTCAAGTATGATAAGGCCCTCAAAAATGTGTTCGTAAAATCTGAAAAAACGCAGGAAATGGCTCATAGCTCACTTCCTGTGCGGCAAAAAAATTTCAAAAAAATTTACAAAAAAATGTATGATGACTTCTATGACCCTATCAAATTTCGTGAGAATCCGAGCAAGTGCGTTCCAAAATGGACGCGTGTTTGGTGGCGCTATAGAGCCACCGGGGCATGTCTAAGCACAAAAATAGTAATAATTTGCAATTTTCACCACGACTGACGTGTGGGCAAATTTTTGTGAGTTTTCGTGCATGGCAAAGCCCTCAAAAATGCGTTCTCGCAGCAGAATAAAAAGAAGAAGAAGAAGAAGAAGAAGAAGAAGAAGAAGAAGAAGAAGAAGAAAAAAAATCCCATCAAAAACAATAGGTTCCTCGCACCTTCGGTGCCAGGACCCGTTCCGGGCCCTGGCACCGGTCGATGCTCGGGCCCTAATAATAAAAATCCCATCAAAAACAATAGGTTCCTCGCACCTTCGGTGCCAGGACCCGTTCCGGGCCCTGGCACCGGTCGGTGCTCGGGCCCTAATTAAAGCTGCAAGCAGCGTTGAAAGGGCCCTCGCACCCCTCGTGCACGTTGGGGTGGCAGCAACATCCTGATGGGTGCAAGTGTCCATTAAGAGCCATTGGGCACTGCTAGACTGTGAGCAATGTGGTTTCCTGAGGGGAGTGCAAAAATTTTCTAGAGGGCGCTACAATTCCATTTTGACATGCCTTTGTGCAAAATCTACAACAAGGTAATTGTAATGTCAGGCTCCATGAGTGTGTGGATTTTTGTAAATTTTCCAGCATGTTTAGACCTTCAGAAGGGCAATTGTTTTATAAATCTGACTGGGGGCGCTATAGAGCCATTATGCCACATTTAGTGCCAGTTGAAGTATTAAATTTCAGACAGTAAGACAATGAAAATTTTTGCCACGTTTAACACTTTTGGACCATTCTAAGGCCTTAAAACGTGTGTTCGTAAAATTCGAAAAAACGCAGGAAATAGCTCATAACTCACTTCCTGTTTGGCCAAAATATTTTAAAAAAATAAGCATTGCCTGGAATGACTAATGCAATGATCACACCAAATTTCATGAACATTCAAGCACTTTCATCTTCACATGGCCATATCTAGAGGGCGCTGTGTAGCCACATGGCCATTCCCAAACTAATATTAGCATATATTTATACTTGGAAGAACAATACTATCGAGCTTGGAGAGTTTCAGGCAAATCACACAAAGTATGTGGGAGTAAAACCAACTTCCTCTTTCATGGCTGGATATCGAAATTCGACGCAACGCCACGGATACATAGTTTGATGAAATCAAAAAAGCTTCGCAATTTAATATCAGCAAGGTCTTTAGTTATTAAACAGCAAATTTTAAGGTGACCGGATAAAATCTCTAGGAGGAGTTCGTTAAAGTACGACACCTGTGAATGGCATAAAATCCAAAAAATTAGAAATTTCAATTAAAAATGGCGGACTTCCTGTTGAGTCTAGGTCATGGCACCAAGAGACTTTTTTTTTAGGTCTCAGGATATTCCACATGTCCACCGAAGTTCATACATGCAGGTCAACCACGATGCGAGGGCTGCTTATTTGAAATTTTCCAGGGGGCGCTATAATGCCATTTTTGCCACGCCTATATGTAAATTTTGTATCTGTAATAATAATGATAGTCTTTAGAATTGTACAAAATTTTGTGAGTTTTTGAGCATGCTGAGACCCTCAAAAAGGCAATTATTTTAAAAATCTGATTGGGGGCGCTATAGAGCCATTATGCCTCATTTAGTGCCAATTTTTGTCTCAAATTGAAGACAATCAGACACATATAGTTTTTGCAAAGCTTTGCAAGTTTTTGAGTATGCTAAGGCCTTCAAATGTGTGTTCGTTAAATTTGGAATAACGCAGGAAATGGCTCATAGCTCACTTCCTGTTTGGCGAAAAAATTTCAGAAAAATAATTACGGCCCAGAAAAACAAATGCAATGATCAGACCAAATTTCATGAACATTCAAGCACTTTTATATCAACATGGCCGTGTCAAGAGGGCGCTGTGGAGCCACCTGACCACATCCAATCTAATATCAACATATAGGTATACTTTAAAGTAGACTTTTAGCAAGCCTGTGAAGTTTCGTGCAAAGCTCACAAAGCATGTGCGCGTAAAACCAACTTCCTTTTTCATCGCGGAACATCGAAATTCGCCGCGACGCCACGGATACAAAGCTTGTTGAATCCAAAAAAGCTTCGCAATTTAACATCGACAAGGTCTTAAGAAGTCATATACGAAATTTTAAGTTGATCGGATAAAATCTCTAGGAGGAGTTTGTTAAAGTACGACGCCTGTGAATGGCAAAAAATAAAAAAAATTTGCAAATTCAATTAAAAATGGCGGACTTCCTGTTGTGTCTAGGTCATGGCACCAAGAGACTTTATTTTAGGTCTTGGCATAGTACACATGTCCACCGAATTTTGTACATGTAGGTTAAACACGCTGCGAGGGCTGCTTCATTGAAATTTTCTAGGTGGCGCTGTAATGCAATTTTGCCACATTTATCTGTAAACCCTATATCCTAGTAAAAAGTATGACCAGCTTAATATGTTTGCAAAGTTTCGTGAGTTTTCGAGCATGTTGAGGCCCTCAAAATTGCAATAATGTATTAGGGGGCGCTATAGAGCTACCATGTCACACCCAATGCCAAATGAGATATTGAATGAAAGAACTTAATACTTTTAGTCAATGAGCCAAGTTTGGTGAGTTTTCGAGTATGATAAGGCCCTCAAAAATGTGTTCGTAAAATCTGAAAAAACGCAGGAAATGGCTCATAGCTCACTTCCTGTGTGGCAAAAAAATTTCAAAAAAATTGACAAAAAAATTTATTATGACTAATATGACCCTATTGAATTTCGTGAGAATCCGAGCAAGTGCGTTCCAAAATGGCAGCGTGTTTGGTGGCGCTATAGAGCCACTGGGGCATGTCCAAGCACAAAAATAATAATAGTTTGCAATTTTCACCACGACTGACGTGTCGGCAAATTTTTGTGAGTTTTCGTGCATGGCAAAGCCCTCAAAAATGCGTTCTCGCAGCAGAATAATAATAATTATTAAAGCTGCAAGCAGCGTTGAAAGGGCCCTCGCACCCCTCGTGCACGTTGGGGAAGCAGCAAGATCTTAATGGGTGCAGGTGTCCATTCAGAGCCATTGGACACTGCTCGACTGTGTACAATGTGGTTTCCTGAGGGGAGTGCAAAAATTTTCTGCAGGGCGCTATGATACCATTTTGACATGCCTTTGCGCAGAATCTACAACATAATAATCGTAATACCGGGCTACATGAGTGTATTAATTTTTGTAAATTTTCCAGCATGTTTAGACCTTCAGAAAAGCAATTCTTTTGTAAATCTGATTGGGGGCGCTATAGAGCCATTATGGCACATTTAGTGTAAATTGATGGAAGACATTCCAGAGAGTGAGACATTTATAATTTCTACAAGGTTTTGCAAGTTTAGGAGCTTTCTAAGGCCTTCAAACGTGTGTTCGTAAAATTTGGAAAAACGCAGGAAATAGCTCATAGCTCACTTCCTGTTTGGCGAAAAAATTTCTTAAAATTAAGCATTGCCCGGAATGACTAAGGCAATGATCACACCAAATTTCATGAACACTCAAGCACTTTTATTTTAACATGGCCATTTCTAGAGGGCGCTGTGGAGCCACCTGGCACCTCCCGATCTAAGATTAGCATATATTAATACTTGGGAGGACAATTTTATCAGGCTTGGAAAGTTTCAGGCAAATACCACAAAGTATGTGGGAGTAAAACCAACTTCCTGTTTCATGGCAGGACATTGAAATTCGCCGCGCCGCCACGGGTACATCGTTCGATGAATCCAAATATGCTTCGCAATTTAACATTGGCAAGGTCTTTCGATATTCCTCGCCAAATTTTTAGTTGATCAGATAAAATCTCTAGGAGGAGTTCGTTAATGTACGACGCCTGTGAATGGCAAAAAATAAAAAAAAGTTGCAATTTCAATTAAAAATGGCGGACTTCCTGTTGGGTCTAGGTCATGGCACCAAGGGACTTTGTTTTAGGTCTCAGGATATTCCACATGTCCACCGAAGTTCATAAATGCAGGTCAACCACGGTGCGAGGGCTACTTTTTTGAAATTTTCCAGGGAGCGCTATAATGCCATTTTTGCCACGCCAATATGTAAATTTTTATCAGTGTAATAGGAATGATAGTATTTAGAATTGTACAAAATTTTGTGAGTTTTTGGGCATGCTGAAACCCTCAAAAGGGCAATTTTTTTTAAAATCTGATTGGGGGCGCTATAGAGCCATTATGCCACATTTACTGCCAAATACTGTCTCAAATTGAAGGCAATCAGACAAATAAAATTTTTGCAAAGTTTTGCAAGTTTTCGAGTATGGTAAGGCCTTCAAACGTGTGTTCGTAAAATTTGGAATAACGCAGGAAATGGCTCATAGCTCACTTCCTGTTTGGCCAAAAAATTTCAAAAAAATAAATACAGCCCAAAAAAACAAATGCATTGATCACGCCAAATTTCATGAACATTGAAGCACTTTTATCTCAACATGGCCGTGTCAAGAGGGCGCTGTGGAGTCACATGACCACACCCAATCTAATAATAACATATACGTATACTTGGAAGTAGACTCTTGTCAAGCCTGTGAAGTTTCGAGCAAATCTCACAAAGCATGTGCGCGTAAAACCAACTTACTGTTTCATGGCGGAACATCGAAATTCGCCGCGACGCCACGGATACAAAGTTCGATGAATCCAAAAATGCTTTGCAATTTAACTTCGACAATATCTTAAAAAGTCATACGCGAAATTTTAAGTTGATTGGATTAAATCTCTAGGAGAAGTTCGATAAAATACGACGCCTGTGAATGGCAAAAAAAAAAAAAATTTGCAAATTCAATTGAAAATGGCGGAGTTCCTGTGGAGTCTGGGTCATGGCACCAAGAGACTTTTTTTTAGGTCTTGGCATAGTACACATGTCCACCGAATTTTGTACATGTAGGTTAAACACTCTGCGAGGGCTGCTTCATTGAAATTTTCTAGGTGGCGCTGTAATGCAATTTTGCCACATCCATCTGTAAACCCCACATTCTAGTAAAAAGTATGACCAGCTTAATATGTTTGCAAAGTTTCGTGAGTTTTCGAGCATGATGATGCCCTCAAAAATGCAATTATGTATTAGAGGGCGCTATAGAGCCACCATGTCACATTCCGTGCCAAATGAGATATTGAATCAAAGAACTTAATATTTTTAGTTTATGAGCCAAGTTTGGTGAGTTTTCGAATATGATAAGGCCCTCGAAAATGTGTTCGTAAAATCTGAAAAAACGCAGGAAATGGCTCATAGCTCACTTCCTGTGAAGCAAAAAAATTTCAAAAAAATTGACAAAAAAATTTATGATGACTACTATGACCTAGTCAAATTTCGTGAGAATCCGAGCAAGTGCGTTCCAAAGTGGCCTCGTGTTTGGTGGCGCTATAGAGCCACTGGGGCATGCCCAATCACAAAATTAATAATAGTTTGCAAATTTCACCACGACTGACGTGTGGGCAAATTTTTGTGAGTTTTCGTGCATGGCAAAGCCTTCAAAAATGCGTTCTCGCAGCAGAATAAAAAGAAGAAGAAGAAGAAGAAGAAGAAGAATTAAAGCTGCAAGCAGCGTTGAAAGGGCCCTCGCACCCCTCGTGCACGTTGGGGTAGCAGCAAGATCTTGATGGGTGCAGGTGTCCATTTAGAGCCATTGGACACTGCTGGACCGCGTACAATGTGTTTTCCTGAGGGGAGTGCAAAAATTTTCTGCAGGGCGCAATGATACCATTTTGACATGCTTGTGCGCAAAATCTACAACATAGTAATTGTAATACCGAGCTCCATGATTGTGTTAATTTTTGTAAATTTTCCAGCATGTTTAGACCTTCAAAAGAGCAATTCTTTTATAAATCTGATTGGGGGCGCTATAGAGCCGTTGTGCCACATTTAGTGCCAATTGATGGGTGAATTGAAGACTATAAGACATTTCCAATTTTTGCAAGGTTTTGCAAGTTTTGGAGCGTTCAAAGGCCTTAAAACGTTTGTTCATCAAATTTGGAAAAAAACAGGAAATAGCTCATAGCTCATTTCCTGTTTGGCCAAAAAATAAAAAAAAATTTATTTATTGGCTAGAATGACTAATGCAATGATCTGACCAAATTTCATGAACATTCAAGCACTTTTATCTTAACATGGCTGTATCTAGAGGGCGCTGTGGAGCCTCTTGGCCACTCCCGATGTAATATTGGCATATACTTATACTTGGGAGGACAATTTTATCAAGCTTGGAAAGTTTCAGGTTAATCCCATGAAGTATGTGCGAGTAAAATCAACTTCCTGTTTCATGGCAGGACATCGAAATTTGCCGCATTGCCACGGATACATCGTTTGATAAATCCAAAAAAGTCTTGAGAAAATATTCACAAAATTTTAAGTTGATCGGATCAAATTTCTGGGAGGAGTTCGTTAAAGTACGACACCTGCGAATGGCGAAAAATCTAAAAAAGTTGAAATTTCAATTCAAAATGGCGAACTTCCTGTTTGGTCTAGGTCATGGCACCAAGAGACTTTTTTTGAGGTCTCAGGATATTCCACATGTCCACCGAATTTCATACATGCAGGTCAACCACAATGCGAGGGCTGCTTATTTGAAATTTTCCAGGGGGCGCTATAATGCCATTTTTGCCAACTCTATATGTATTTTTTTATCAGTGTAATAGGAATGATGGTTTTCAGAATGGTACTAAATTTTGTGAGTTTTCGAACATGTTAAGACCCTCAAAAAGGCAATTCTTTTAAAAATCTGATTGGGGGCGCTATAGAGCCATTATTTCACATTTACTGCCAATTTCTGTCACAAATTGAAGACAATCAGACAATTATAATTTTTGCAAAGTTTTGCATGTTTTCGAGTCTGCTAAAACCTTCAAACGTGTGTTCGTAAAATTTGGAGTAACGCAGGAAATGGCTCATAGCTCACTTCCTGTTTGGCCGAAAAATTTCAAAAAAATAAGCATAGCCCGAAAAAACAAATGTAATGATCAGATTAAATTTCATGAACATTCAAGCACTTTAAACTCAACTTGGCCGTGTCAAGAGGGCGCTGTGGAGCCACCTGACCACACCCAATCCAAAATCAAGATATAGGTATATTTGGAAGTCGACTCTTATTAACCCTGTAAGGTTTCGGGCAAATTTCACAAAGCATATGCGCATAAAATCAACTTCCTGTTTTATGGCGGAACATCGAAATTCGCCGCGACGCCACGGATTCAAAGTTCGATGAATCCAAAAAAGCTTCGCAATTTAACATCAACAAGGTCTTTAGATGTCATATGCAAAATTTTAAGTTGATCGGATAAACTCTCTAGGAGGAGTTCGTTAAAGTACGACGCCTGTGAATGGAAAAAAATTTAAAAAATTTGCAAATTCAATTAAAAATGGCGGACTTCTTGTTGAGTCTAGGTCATGGCACTAAGAGACTTTTTTTTAGGTCTTGTCATAGTCCACATGTCCACCGAATTTTGTACATGTAGGTTAAACACGCTGCGAGGGCTGCTTCATTTAAATTTTCTAGGTGGCGCTGTAATGCAATTTTGCCACATTTATCTGTATATCCTATATTTTAGCAAAGAGTATGACCAGCTTAATATGTTTGCAAAGTTTTGTGAGTTTTCGAGCAGGGTGATGCCCTCAAAAAAGCAATTATGTATTAGGGGGCGCTATAGAGCTACCATGTCTCACATACTGCAAAATGAGATATGGAATCAAAAAACTTAATATTTTTAGTCAATAAGCCAAGTTTGGTCTATTTTCAAGTATGATAAGGCCCTCAAAAATGTGTTCGTAAAATCAGAAAAAACGCAGGAAATGGCTCATAGCTCACTTCCTGTAGGGCAAAAAAATTTCAAAAAAATTTACAAAAAAATTTATGATGACTACTATGACCCTATTAAATTTCATGAGAATCCGAGCAAGTGTGTTCCAAAATGGCCGCCTGTTTGGTGGCGCTATAGAGCCATTATGCCCCATTTAGTGCCAATTGATGGATGTATTGAAGAGAATAAAACAGTTCTAATTTTTGGATGGTTTTGCAAGTTTTGGAGCATTCTAAGGCCTTAAAACGTGTGTTCGTAAACTTTGGAAAAACGCAGGAAATAGCTCATAGCTCACTTCCTGTTTGGCAAAAAAATTTCAAAAAATTAACAATTGCGGAGGATGACTAGTGCAATGATCATACCAAATTTCATGAACTTTCAAGCACTTTTATCTGAACATGGCCATATCTAGAGGGCGCTGTGGAGCCACCTGGCACCTCTCGATATAAAATAAGCATATATCTATACTTGGGCGGACAATTTTATCAAGCTTGGAAAGTTTCAGGCAAATCCCACAAAGTATGTGGAATTGAAAGCAACTTCCTGTTTCATGGCAGGACATCAAAATTCGCCGTGACGCCACGGATACAAAGTTCGATGAATCCAAAAAAGCTTCGCAATTTAACATCGACGATGTCTTTCAATGTCATATGCCAAATTTTAAGTTGATCAGATAAAATCTCTAGGAGGAGTTCGTTAAAGTACGACACCTGTGAATGGCAAAAAAAATTTTAAAAAGTAGCAATTTCAATTAAAAATGGCAGCCTTCCTGTTGAGTCTAGGTCATGGCACCAAGAGACTTTTTTGTAGGTCTCGGCATATTCCACATGTCTACCGAATTTCATACATGTGGGTTTATTGGGCTGCGAGGGCTGCTTATTTGAAATCTTCCAGGGGGCGCTATGATGCCATTTTTGCCACGCCTATTTTTAAATTTTTTATCAGTGTAATAGGAATGATGGTCTTCAAAATTATACAAAATTTTGTGAGTTTTTGAGCATGCTGAAACCCTCAAAAGGGTAATTCTTTTAAAAATCGTATTGGGGGCGCTATAGAGCCATGATGCCTCATTTACTGCCAATTTTTGATTCAAATTGAAGACAATGTGACAAATAAAATTTTAGCTAAGTTTTGCAAGTTTTCGAGTATGCTAAGGCCTTCAAATGTGTGTTCATAAAATTTGGAATAACGCAGGAAATGACTCATAGCTCACTTCCTGTTTGGCCGAAAAATTTCAAAAAAATCAGCACAGCCCAGAAAACCAAATGCAATGATCTGACCAAATTTCATGAACATTCAAGCACTTTTATATCAACATGGCCGTGTCAAGAGGGCGCTGTAGAGCCACCTGACCACACCCACTCCAATATCAACATATAGGTATATTTGGAATTAGACTATCATTAAGCCTGTAAAGTTTCATGTAAATCTCCCAAAGCATATGCTCATAAAATAAACTTCCATTTTCATGGCGTAACATCGAAATTCGCCGCGACGCCACGGATACAAAGTTCGATGAATCCAAAAAAGCTTCGCAATTTAACATCGACGAGGTCTTTCAATGTCATATTCCAAATTTTAAGTTGATCAGATAAAATCTCTAGAAGGAGTTCGTGAAAGTACGACACCTGTGAATGGCCAACAATCGAAAAAAGTTGCAATTTCAATTAAAAATGGTGGACTTCCTGTTGAGTGTAGGTCATGGCACCAAGAGAATTTTTTGTAGGTCTCGGCATATTCCCTATGTCTACTGAATTTCATACATGTAGGTTTACCAGGCTGCGAGGGCTGCTTATTTAAAATTTTCCAGGGGGCGCTCTAGTGACATTTTTGCCATGCATATATATAAGTTTTTTGTCAGAGTAATACGAATGATGGTCTTTATACATTTACAAAATTTTGTGAGTTTTAGAACATGCTGAGACCCTCAAAATGGCAATTCTTTTAAAAATCTGATAGGGAGCGCTATAGAGCCATTGTGCCAAATTTAGTGTAAATTGATATATAAAATTGAAGATAATAAGACAATTATAATTTGTGAAACTTTTTGCAAGATTTCGAGTATTCTAAAGCATCCAAACATGTGTTTATAAAATTTGGAAAAACGCAGGAAATGGCGCCTAGCTCACTTCCTGTTTGGCCAAAAAATTTCAAAAAAATTAAAATAACTCAACATGAACAATGCAATGATCACACCAAATTTCATGAACATTCAAGCACTTTTATCTCAACATGGCCGTTTCAGGAGGGCGCTGTGGAGCCACCTGACCACACCCAATCTAATATCAACATATAGGTCTACTTGGAAGTGAACTCCTATAAAGCCTGTAAAGTTTCGCTCAAATTTCTCAAAGCATGTGCGCGTAAAACCAACTTCCTGTTTCATGGCAGAACATCGAAATTCGCCGCGACGCCACGGATACAAAGTTCAATGAATCCAAAAAAGCTTCGCAATTTAACATCGACAAGGTCTTAAGATGTGAAATTCAAAATTTTAAGTTGATCGGATAAAATCTCTAGGAGAAGTTCGTTAAAGTACGAAGCCTGTGAATGGCAAAAAATGTAAAAAATTTGCAAATTCAATTAAAAATGGCGGACTTCCTGTTGAGTCTAGGTCATGGCACCTAGAGACTTTTTTTTAGGTCTTGGCATTGTACACATGTCCACCGAATTTTGTACATGTAGGTCAAACACGCTGCGAGGGCTGCTTCATTGAAATTTTCTAGGTGGCGCTGTAATGCAATTTTGCCACATCCATCTGTAAACCCTAAATCCTAGTTAAGAGTAAGACCTGCTTAATGTGTTTGCAAAGTTTTGTGAGTTTTCAAGCATCCTGAGGCCCTCAAAAATGCAATTATGTATTAGGGGGCGCTATAGAGCTACCATATCACACCCAGTGCCAAATGAGATATCGAATCAAAGAACGTAATATTTCTAGTCTATGAGCCAAGTCTGGTGAGTTTTCGAGTATGATAAAACCCTCAAAAATGTGTTCGTAAAATCTAAAAAAACGCAGGAAATGGCTCATAGCTCACTTACTGTGAGGCAAAAAAATTTCCAAAAAAATTTACAAAAAAATTTATGATGACTACTATGACTCTATAAAATTTCGTGAGAATCCGAGCAAGTGCGTTCCAAAATGGCCTCGTGTTTGGTGGCGCTATAGAGTCACCGGGGCATGTCCAAGCACAAAAATAATAATACTTTGCAATTTTCACCAGGACTGACGTGTGGGCAAATTTTTGTGAGTTTTCGTGCATGGCAAAGCCCTCAAAAATGCGTTCTCGCAGCAGAATAAAAAGAAGAAGAAGAAGAAGAAGAAGAAGAAGAATAATAAAAATCCCATCAAAAACAATAGGTTCCTCGCACCGGTCGGTGCTCGGGCCCTAATTAAAGCTGCAAGCAGCGTTGAAAGGGCCCTCGCCCCCCCTGTGCACATTGGGGTGGCAGCAAGATCTTGATGGCTGCAGGTGTCCATTCAGAGCCATTGGACACAGCTCGACCGCGTACAATGTGGTTTCCTGATGGGAGTGCAAAAATTTTCTGGAGGGCGCTATGATACCATTTTGACTTGCCTGTGCACAAAATCTACAACACAGTAATCGTAATACAGGGCTCCAAGAGTGTTTCGATTTTTGTAAATTTTCCAGCATGGTTAGACTTTCAAAAGAGCAATTCTTTTATAAATATTATTGGGGGCGCTATAGAGCCATTATGCCCCATTTAGTGCCAATTGATGGATGTATTGAAGAGAATAAGACAGTTCTAATTTTTGGATGGTTTTGCAAGTTTTGGAGCATTCTAAGGCCTTAAAACGTGTGTTCGTAAAATTTGGAAAAACGCAGGAAATAGCTCATAGCTCTCTTCCTGTTCGGCAAAAGTATTTCAAAAAATTAACAATTGCGGAGAATGACTAATGCAATGATCATACCAAATTTCATGAACTTTCAAGCACTTTTATCTGAACATGGCCATATCTAGAGGGCGCTGTGGAGCCACCTGGTACCCCTCGATATAAAATAAGCATATATCTATACTTGGGCGGACAATTTTATCAAGCTTGGAAAGTTTCAGGCAAATCCCACAAAGTATGTGGAATTGAAAGCAACTTCCTGTTTCATGGCAGGACATCAAAATTCGCCGTGACGCCACAGATGCATCGTTCGATGAAATCAAAAAACCTTCGCAATTTAACGTCAGCAAGGATTTTAGATATTATATGCCAAATTTTAAGTTGATCGGATAAAATCTCTCGGAGGAGTTTTTGTTGAAGTACGACACCTGTGAATGGCAAAAAAAATTTTAAAAAGTTGCAATTTCAATTAAAAATGGCAGCCTTCCTGTTGGGTCTAGGTCATGGCACCAAGAGACTTTTTTGTAGGTCTCGGCATATTCCACATGTCTACCGAATTTCATACATGTAGGTTTACCAGACTGCGAGGGCTGCTTATTTAAAATTTTCCAGGGGGCGCTATAATGCCATTTTTGCCACGCCTATTTGTAAATTTTTTATCAGTGTAATAGGAATGATGGTCTTTATACATTTAGAAAATTTTATGAGTTTTAGAACATGCTGAGACCCTCAAAATGGCAATTCTTTTAAAAATCTGATTGGGGGCGCTATAGAGCCATTGTGCCAAATTTAGTGTAAATTGATATATAAAATTGAAGATAATAAGACAATTATAATTTGTGCAACTTTTTGCAAGATTTCGAGTGTTCTTAAGCATCCAAACATGTGTTTATAAAATTTGGAAAAACGCAGGAAATGGCGCATAGCTCACTTCCTGTTTGGCCAAAAAATTCCAAAAAAATTAAAATACCTCAACATGAACAATGCAATGATCACACCAAATTTCATGAACTTTCAAGCACTTTTATCTCAACATGGCCGTTTCAAGAGGGCGCTGTGGAGCCACCTGACCACACCCAATCTAATATCAACATATTGGTCTACTTGGAAGTGGACTCCTATAAAGCCTGTAAAGTTTCGCGCTAATTTCACAAAGCATGTGCGCGTAAAACCAACTTCCTGTTTCATGGCGGAACATCGAAATTCGCCGCGACGCCACGGATACAAAGTTCAATGAATCCAAAAATGCTTCGCAATTTAACATCGACAAGGTCTTCAGATGTTAAATTCAAAATTTTAAGTTGATCGGATAAATTCTCTAGGAGGAGTTTGTTAAAGTACGAAGCCTGTGAATGGCAAAAAATTTAAAAAATTTGCAAATTCAATTAAAAATGGCGGACTTCCTGTTGAGTCTAGGTCATGGCACCTAAAGACTTTTTTTTAGGTCTTGGCATAGTACACATGTCCACCGAATTTTTTACATGTAGGTCAAACACGCTGCGAGGGCTGCGTCATTGAAATTTTCTAGGTGGCGCTGTAATGCAATTTTGCCACATCCATCTGTAAACCCTAAATCCTAGTTAAAAGTAAGACCTGCTTTATATGTTTGCAAAGTTTTGTGAGTTTTCAAGCATGCTGAGGCCCTCAAAAATGCAATTATGTATTAGGGGGCGCTATAGAGCTACCATATCACACCCAGTGCCAAATGAGATATCGAATCAAAAAAACGTAATATTTATAGTCTATGAGCCAAGTCTGGTGAGTTTTCAAGTATAATAAAACCCTCAAAAATGTGTTCGTAAAATCTAAAAAAACGCAGGAAATGGCTCATAGCTCACTTCCTGTGAGGCAAAAAAATTTCAAAAAAATTTACAAAAAAATTTATGATGACTACTATGACTCTATAAAATTTTGTGAGGATCCGAGCAAGTGCGTTCCAAAATGGCCTCGTGTTTGGTGGCGCTATAGAGCCACCTGGTCATGTCCAAGCACAAAAATAATAATACTTTGCAATTTTCACCACGATTGACGTGTGGGCAAATTTTTGTGAGTTTTCGTGCATGGCAAAGCCCTCAAAAATGCGTTCTCGCAGCAGAATAAAAAGAAGAAGAAGAAGAAGAAGAAGAAGAAGAAGAAGAAGAAAAAGAAGAATAAAAATCCCATCAAAAACAATAGGTTCCTGGCACCGGTCGGTGCTCGGGCCCTAATTAAAGCTGCAAGCAGCGTTGAAAGGGCCCTCTCCCCCCTCGTGCACGTTGGGGTGGCAGCAAGATCTTTATGGCTGAAGGTGTCCATTCAGAGCCATTGGACACTGCTGGATCGCGTACAATGTGGTTTCCTGAGGGGAGTGCAAAAATTTTCTGGAGGGCGCTATGATAGAATTTTGACATGCCTGTGAGCAAAATCTACAACATAGTAATCATAATACCGAGCTCCATGAGTTTGTTGATTTTTGTAAATTTTCAAACATGATTAGACCTTCAACAGGGCAATTCTTTTATAAATCTGACTGGGGGCGCTATAGAGCCATTATGCCATATATAGTGCCAATTGATGGATGACATTGAAGAGAATACAACCTTTATAATTTTTGCAAGGTTTTGCAAGTTTTGGAGCATTCTAAGGCCTTAAAACGTGTGTTAATAAAACTCAGAAAAACGCAGGAAATAGCTCATAGCTCACCTCCTGTTTGGCCAAAAAATTTCAAAAAACTACCCATTGCCCGGAATGACGAATGCAATGATCACACCAAATTTCATGAACATTCAAGCACTTTTATCTTAACATGACAATATCTAGAGGGCACTGTGGAGCCACCTTGCACCTCCCGATCCAATATTAGCATATAATTATACTTCGAAGGACAATTTGATCAAGCATAGGAAGTTTCGAGCAAATCCCACAAAGTATGTGGCAGTAAAAGCAACTCCCTGTTTCATGGCGGGATATCAAAATTTGCCGCGACGCCACGGATACATTGTTCAATGAAATCAAAATTGCTTCGCAATTTAACATTAGCAAGGTCTTTAGATATTTTCTGCCAAATATTAAGTTGATCTGATAAAATCTCTAGGAGGAGTTCGTTAAAGTACGACACCTACGAATTGCGAAAAATCAAAAAAAGTTGCAATTTCAATTAAAAGGGGCAAACTTCCTGTTGCGTCTAGGTCATGGCACAAAGAGGCTTATTTTTAGGTCTCAGGATATTCCACATGTCCACCGAAGTTCATACATGCAGGTCAATCACGATGCGAGGGCTGCTTCTTTGAAATTTTCCAGGGGGCGCTATAATGCCATTTTTGCCACGCCTATATGTAAATTTTTTATCAGTGTCATAAGAATGATGGTATTTAGAATTGTACAAATTATTGTGAGTTTTTGAGCATGCTGAGACCCTCAAAAAGGCAATTCTTTTAAAAATCTGATTGGGGGCGCTATAGAGCCATAATGCCACATTTACTGCCAATTTTTGTCTCAAATTGAAGACAATCAAACAATTATAATTTTTGCAAAGTTTTGCATGTTTTCGAGTATGCTAAGGCCTTCAAATGTGTGTTCGTAAAATTTGGAATAACGCAGGAAATGGCTCATAGCTCACTTCCTGTTTGGCTGAAAAATTTCAAAAAAATATGCATAGCCCAAAAAAACAAATGCAATGATCAGACTAAATTTCATGAACATTCAAGCACATTTATGTCAACATGGCCGTGTCAAGAGGGCGCTGTGGAGCCACCTGACCACACCCAATCCAATATCAACAAATAGGTATATTTGGAAGTAGACTATTATTAAGCCTGTAAAGTTTCACGCAAATCTCACAAAGCATGTGCTCATAAAAGCAACTTCCTGTTTCGTGGCGGAACATCAAAATTCGCCGCGACGCCACGGAAAGAAAGTTTGATGAATCCAAAAAAGCTTCGCAATTTAACATTGACAAGGTCTTTAGATGTCATATGCAAAATTTTAAGTTGATCGGATAAAATCTCTAGGAGGAGTTCGTTAAAGTACGACGCCTGTGAATGGCAAAAAATTAAAAAAATTTGCAAATTCAATTAAAAATGGCGAACTTCCTGTTGAGTTTAGGTCATAACACCAAGAGACTTTTTTTTAGGTCTTGGCATAGTACACATGTCCACCGAATTTTATACTTGTAGGTAAAACACACTGCGAGGGCTGCTTCATTGAAATTTTCTAGGTGGCGCTGTAATGCAATTTTGCCACATCCATCTGTAAACCCTATATTTTAGTAAAGAATATAACTCGCTTAATATGTTTGCAAAGTTTTGTGAGTTTTCGAGAATGCTGATGCCCTCAAAAATGCAATTATTTATTAGGGGGCGCTATAGAGCTACCATGTCTCACTTACTGCCAAATGAGATATCGAATCAAAGAACTTAATATTTTTAGTCAAGAAACCAAGTTTGGTCTGTTTTCGAGTATGATAAGGCCCTCAAAAATGTGTTCGTAAAATCTGAAAAAACGCAGGAAATGGCTCACAGCTCACTTCCTGTGTGGCAAGAAAATTTCAAAAAAATTGACAGAAAAATTTATGATGACTACTATGACCCTATCAAATTTCATTAGAATCGGAGCAAGTGCGTTCCAAAATGGCCGCGTGTTTGGTGGCGCTATAGAGCCACCAGGGCATGTCCAAGCACAAAATAAATAATAGTTTGCAATTTTCACCACGACTGACGTGTGGGCAAATTATTGTGAGTTTTCGTGCATGGCAAAGCCCTCAAAAATGCGTTCTCGCAGCAGAATAAAAAGAAGAAGAAGAAGAAGAAGAAGAGGAAGAAGAATAATAAAAATCCCATCAAAAACAATAGGTTCCTGGCACCGGTCGGTGCTCGGGCCCTAATTAAAGCTGCAAGCAGCGTTGAAAGGGCCCTCGCACCCCTCGTGCACGTTGGGGTGGCAGCAAGATCTTGATGGGTGGAAATGTCCATTCAACGCCATTGGACACTGCTGGACCGCGTACAATGTGTTTTCCTGATGGGATTGCAAAAATTTCCTGGTGGACGCTCTGATACCATTTTGACATGCCTGTGCGCAAAATCTACAACATAGTTATTGGAATACCGGGCTCCATAAGTGTTTTGATTTTCCTAAATTTTCAACCACACTTAGACCCCTTAAAAGGCAATTCTTGAAAAAATCTGATTGGGGGCGCTATAGAGCCATCATGCCACATTTAGTGGCAATTGTTACATGAAAATTAAGAAAATGAGACACTGATAATTTGTGCCACATTTTGCAAGTTTTAGAGCATTCTAAGGCCTTAAAACGTGTGTTCGTAAAATTCGGAAAAACGCAGAGAATGGCTCATAGCTAACTTCCTGTTTGGCTGAAAAATTTCAAAAAAATAAGCATTGCCGGGAATGAATATTGCAATGATCACACCAAATTTCATGAACATTCAAGCACTTTTATCTTAACATGGCCATATCTAGAGGGCGCTGTGGAGCCACCTGGCACCTCCCGATCTAATTTTTACATATATTTATACTTGGGAGAACAATTTTATCAAGCTTGGAAAGTTTCAGGCAAATCCCACAAAGGATGTGGGACTAAAAGCAACTTCCTGTTTCATGGCGGGACATCAAAATTCGCCGTGACGCCACGGATGCATCGTTCGATGAGCCCAAAAAAGCTTCGCAATTTAACATTGGCAACGTCTTGAGATACTATTCACCAGATTTTAAGTTGATCGGATGAAATCTCTAGGAGGAGTTCGTTAAAGTAAGACACCTGCGAATGGCGAAAAATCAAAAAAAGTTGAAATTTCAATTAAAAATGGCAAACTTCCTTGTGAGTCTAGGTCATGGCACCAAGAGACTTTTTTTGAGGTCTCAGAATATTCTACATGTCCACCGAATTTCATACATGCAGGTCAACCACGATGCGAGGGCTGCTTATTTGAAATTTTCCAGGGGGCGCTATAATGCCATTTTTGCCAACTCTATATGTATTTTTTTATCAGTGTAATATGAATGATGCTTTTTAGAATGGTACAAAATTTTGTGAGTTTTTGAGTATGCTAAGACCCTCAAAAGGGCAATTCATTTAAAAATCTGATTGGGGGCGCTATAGAGCCATTGTGCCACATTTACTGCCAATTTTTGTCTCAAATTGAAGACAATCAAACAATTATAATTTTTGCAAAGTTTTGCAAGTTTTCAAGTATGCTAAAGGCTTCAAACGTGTGTTCGTAAAATTTGGAATAACGCAGGAAATGGTTCATAGTTCACTTCCTGTTTGGCCGAAAAATTTCAAAAAAATAAGCATAGCCCAAAAAAACAAATGCAATGATCAGATTAAATTTTATGAACATTCAAGCACTTTTAACTCAACATGGCCGTGTCAAGAGGGCGCTGTGGAGCCACCTGACCACACCCAATCTAATATCAACATATAGGTATATTTGGAAGTTGACTCTTATTAAGCCTGTAAAGTTTCGGGCAAATTTTAGAAAGCATACGCGCATAAAACCAACTTCCTGTTTCATGGCGGAATATCGAAATTCGCCGCAACACCACGGATACAAAGTTCGATGAATCCAAAAATGCTTCGCAATTTAACATCGACAAGGTCTTTAGATGTCAAAAGCAAAATTTTATGTTCATCGGATAAAATCTCTAGGAGGAGTTCGTTAAAGTACGACGCCTGTGAATTGCAAAAAATTTAAAAAATTTGCAAATTCAATTAAAAATGGCGGACTTCCTGTTGAGTCTAGGTGATGGCACCAAGAGACTTTTTTTAGGTCTTGGCATAGTACACATGTCCACCGAATTTTGTTCATGTAGGTTAAACACGCTGCGAGGGCTGCTTCATTGAAATTTTCTAGGTGGCGCTGTAATGCAATTTTGCCACATCCATCTGAAAACTTTATATTGTAGTAAAGAGTATGACCAGCTTAATATGTTTGCAAAGTTTTGTGAGTTTTCGAGCATGCTGATGCCCTCAAAAATGCAATTATGTATTAGGGGGCGCTATAGAGCTACCATGTCTCATCCACTGCCAAATGAGATATGGAATCAAAGAACTTAATATTTTTATTCAATAAGCCAAGTTTGGTCTGTTTTCGAGTATGATAAGGCCCTCAAAAATGTGTTTGTAAAATCTGAAAAAACGCAGGAAATGGCTCACAGCTCACTTCCTGTAGGGCAAAAAAATTTCAAAAAAATTGACAAAAAAATTTATGATGACTCCTATGACCCTATAAAATTTCATTAGAATCCGAGCAAGTGCGTTCCAAAATGGAAGCGTGTTTGGTGGCGCTATAGAGCCATCAGGGCATGTCCCAGCACAAAATAAATAATATTTGGCAATTTTCACCACGACTGATGTGTGGGCAAATTTTTGTGAGTTTTCGTGCATGGCAAAGCCCTCAAAAATGCGTTCTCGCAGCGAAAAAAAAGAAGAAGAAGAAGAAGAAGAAGAAGAAGAAGAAGAATAAAAATCCCATCAAAAACAATAGGTTCCTCGCACCTTCGGTGCCAGGACCCGTTCCGGGCCCTGGCACCGGTCGGTGCTCGGGCCCTAATTAAAGCTGCAAGCAGCGTTGAAAGGGCCCTCGCCCCCCTCGTGCACGTTGGGGTGGCAGCAAGATCTTGATGGGTGCAGGTGTCCATTCAGAGCCATTGGACACTGCTAGACTGTGTGCATTGTGGTTTCCTGAGGGGAGTGCAAAAATTTTCTAGAGGGCGCTACGATACCATTTTGACATGCCTGTGTGCAAAATCTACAACAAGGTAATCGTAATGTCAGGCTCCATGAGTTTGTTGATTTTTGTAAATTTTCCAATATGTTTAGACAATCAAAGAGGCAATACTTTTAAATATCTGACTGGGGGCGCTATTGAGCCATTATGCTGTATTTAATGCCAATTGATGGATGACATTGAAGAGAATAAGACATTTATAATGTTTGCTAGGTTTTTTAAGGTTTGGAGCATTCTAAGGCCTGAAAACATGAGTTCGTAAAATTTGGAAAAACGCAGGAAATAGCTCATAGCTCACTTCCTGTTTATGCAATAATTTAAAAAAAATTAACCATCACCCAGAATGACTAATGCAATGATCACCCCAAATTTCATGAACATTCAAGCACTTTTAACTTAACATGGCCGTATCTAGAGGGCGTCGTGGAGCCACCTGGCCACTCCCTATCTAATATTAGCATATAGTTATACTTTGGAGGAAAATATTATCAAGCTTGGAAACTTTCAGGCAAATCGAACTAAGTATGTGGGAGTAAAAGCAATTTCCTGTTTCATGGCGGGACATCAAAATTCGCCGCGACGCCACGGATACACCGTTGCATCAATCCAAAAAAGCTTCGCAATTTAACATCAGCAAGGTCTTTGGATATTACTTGCCAAATATTAAGTTGATCGGATAAAATCTCTAGGAGGAGTTCGTTAAAGTACAACGCCTGTGAATGGCAAAAAATCTAAAAAAGTTGCAATTTCAATTAAAAATGGCAGACTTCCTGTTGGGTCTAGATCATGGCACCAAGAGACTTTGTTTTAGGTCTCAGGAAATTCCACATGTCCACCGAAGTTCATACATGCAGGTCAACCACGGTGCGAGGGCTACTTTTTTTAAATTTTCCAGGGGGCGCTATAATGCCATTTTTGCCACGCCAATATGTAAATTTTTATCAGTGTAATAGGAATGATGGTCTTTAGAATTGTACAAAATTTTGTGAGTTTTTGAGCATGCTGAGAACCTCAAAAAGGCAATTATTTGAAAAATTTGATTGGGGGCGCTATAGAGCCATAATGCCTCATTTACTGCCAATTATTGTCTCAAATTGAAGACAATTGGACAAATATAATTTTTGCAAAGTTTTACAAGTTTTCAAGTATGCTAAAGCCTTCAAATGTGTGTTCGTAAAATTTGGAATAACGCAGGAAATGGCTCATAGCGCACTTCCTGTTTGGCCGAAAAATTTCAAAAAAATAATTATGGCCCAAAAAAACCAATGCAATGATCAGACCAAATTTCATGAACATTCAAGCACTTTTATAACAACATGGTCGTGTGAAGAGGGCGCTGTGGAGCCACCTGACCACACCCAATGCAATATCAACATATAGTTATATTTGAAAGTAGACTACTATTAAGCCTGTAAAGTTTCACGCAAATCTCACAAAGCATGTGCTCATAAAAGCAACTTCCATTTTCATGGCGGAACATCGAAATTCGCCGCAACGCCACGGACACAAATTTCGATGAATCCAAAAAAGCTTCGCAATTTAACATAAGAAAGGTCTTTAGATGGCCTGTGCCAAATTTTAAGTTGATCGGATAAAATCTCTAGGAGGAGTTCGTTAAAGTACGACGCCTGTGAATGGCAAAAAATTAAAAAAAGTTGCAAATTCAATTAAAAATGGCGGACTTCCTGTTGAGTCTAGGTCATGGCACCTAGAGACTTTTTTTTAGGTCTTGGCATAGTACACATGTCCACCGAATTTTGTACATGTAGGTCAAACACGCTGCGAGGGCAGCTTCATTGAAATTTTCTAGGTGGCGCTGTAATGCAATTTTGCCACATTCATCTGTAAACCCTAAATCCTAGTAAAAAGTAAGAACAGCTTAATATGTTTGCAAAGTTTTGTGAGTTTTCAAGCATGCTGAGGCCCTCAAAATTGCAATTATGTATTAGGGGGCGCTATAGAGCAACCATGTCACACCCAGTGCCAAATGAGATATCGAATCATAGAACGTAATATTTCTAGTCTATGAGCCAAGTTTGGTGAGTTTTCGAGTATGATAAAACCCTCAAAAATGTGTTCGTAAAATCTGAAAAAACGCAGGAAATGGCTCATAGCTCACTTCCTGTGAGGCAAAAAAATTTCAAAAAAATTTACAAAAAAATTTATGAAGACTACTATGACTCTATAAAATTTCGTGAGAATCCGAGCAAGTGCGTTCCAAAATGGCCGCGTGTTTGGTGGCGCTATAGAGCCACCGGGGCATGTCCAAGCACAAAAATAATAATACTTTGCAATTTTCACGACGACTGACGTGTGGGCAAATTTTTGTGAGTTTTCGTGCATGGCAAAGCCCTCAAAAATGCGTTCTCGCAGCAGAATAAAAAGAAGAAGAAGAAGAAGAAGAAGAAGAAGAAGAAGAAGAAGAAGAAGAATAAAAATCCCATCAAAAACAATAGGTTCCTCGCACCTTCGGTGCCAGGACCCGTTCCGGGCCCTGGCACCGGTCGGCGCTCGGGCCCTAATAATAAAATTCCCATCAAAAACAATAGGTTCCTCGCACCTTCGGTGCCAGGACCCGTTCCGGGCCCTGGCACCAGTCGGTGCTCGGGCCCTAATAATAAAAATCCCATCAAAAACAATAGGTTCCTCGCACCTTCGGTGCCAGGACCCGTTCCGGGCCCTAATAAATGTTTATGCACCAAACAAAGGTACTGAGAGGGTAGCTTTCTTTAATAAATTAGAGCAAGTGGTTTCAGAATGTGACGCTTGATGGTAATCATAGGTGGAGATTTTAACTGCACAGAGAATTTTCTATTGGATAGAAACCATGCCGAACCCCATTCAGGCTCAGCTGCTGTTCTGACTAGAATGGTACAGGTTCAGGAGCTGGTAGATGTGTGGCGAGTGCAGCATCCTGCAGTGCGCCAGTATACCTGGACAAAAGTAAATCAACATCAGATTTCAATGGCTAGGCTCGACAGGTTATATTGCTCAAAGTCCTTTCGTAACCAGATATTAAGAAGCTTTATAACTCCAACATCATTCTCAGACCATCACTGCATGTCCGCAATTTTTGGGGAGACACCTGTTGCCTGTGAAAAATCATATTGGCATTTCCATGTGAAACTGCTTGAGGATGGTCAATTTATTGAGAATTGTAAAGTGTTTTGGAAAGCATGGTGTACTCAAAAACTAAGATATGTTTCCTTAAGACAGTGGTGGGATGTTGGGAAAGTACACATCAAAATGTTTTGTCAGGTGTACACTCAGAACACAAGTGGGGATTTGAAAAAGAGGGTGGGTGAGTTGGAGAGAGAGATTCTGAGATTGGAGAGTGATTTGAGTACTAATGGTAATGCCCAGAAAAAGGAAGCTTTGAAAGGAAAAAAAGATATCTTGGGGAAAATAATGGAAGAACAAGCAAAGGGAGCCATGGTGCGGTCTCGGTTTATCCACTATAAGGACATGGATGGACCTCCAAAATATTTCTTTACTTTAGAGAAAAGGACGCTGGGCAGCAGAGGAATGCTCTGTTTGCGTCGGGCTGATGGGACAGAAGTGCACGGCCAGAAAGAAATGTTGGCTGTGGCAGCCGATTTTTACAGACAGCTGTATACTGCAGAGCCCACTGGAGAAGAAGAAGTTGCGACGCTTCACAATGACCTGCCTGTCCTGCCAGAGGAAGAGCGGAACATTCTGGAGGCACCTTTGACTATGGAGGAGCTCACTGAGGCAGTGGGTCAGATGTCGCCAGGAAGGTCTCCTGGTCTTGATGGACTGCCTGCTGAATTTTTTAAACAGCTGTGGCCAATCATGGGCACAGACATTTTTGAAGTTTTCAAAGAGTCTGTGAAAAATAAAGAACTTCCTCAAAGCTGCAGAAAAGCAGTAATTTCACTTTTGCCAAAAAAAGGAGATTTAAAAGATATGAGGAACTGGCGACCAGTGGCATTGTTGTGCCTTGATTACAAGATCTTGGCAAGAGCGATTGCTAATAGGCTCAGCAAGGTTTTACACTATGTCATCCATCGAGATCAGTCATATTGCATACCTTGTAGGTCTATATTTGATTATATCTTTTTGGTGAGAGATGTCTTGTCAAACTGTAGGTTTTTCAAGTTTAAAATGGGAATTGTAGCGATAGATCAAGAGAAAGCTTTTGGTCGTGTAAATCATGGCTTTCTGTTTGAAACACTTGATTCTTTTGGATTTGGTCCAAATTTCAAGGCCTACATAAGGCTCCTGTACAAAGATATTTTTAGTTTGGTTAAAATTAATAATGCACTCAGCCCTCCTTTTGGTGTGAGGAGGGGTATTCGACAAGGTTGCCCTTTGTCAGGGCTGTTATATTCACTGGCCATTGAACCTCTTTTGTGTCTCTTAAGGAAAAGACTAACTGGTATGAAACTGTCATCCATCCAGCCAGAGTATAGAATACAACTGTCGGCATATGCTGACGATGTGACTGTGTTTTTAAATGATCAAACAGATGCAGATACCCTATGTCGCTGTTTAGAGGTATTTCAGAAGGCCTCGAACGCAAAGGTGAACTGGGGAAAATGTGATGCCTTCCTGACTGGGGAGTGGGAGGGAGTGGACCCTCCAGTCCTGCCCCGACCCCTAAAGTGGGTAAGAACAGGCCTCAAGGTGTTGGGTGTATTCTTGGGAAACCAGGAGTTTGAAATGAGGAATTGGGAGGGGCTGCTGGATGTTATTAAAGCAAGACTGTCTCGGTGGAGGTGGTTATTGCCACAGCTGTCTTTTAGAGGGAGAGTGTTGGTAATCAATAATCTGGTGGCCTCTATGCTGTGGCACAGGTTAGCCTGCCTGGACCCTCCAGCAGGACTGCTGAGAGAGATTCAGTCAGTACTGCTGTCTTTTTTTTGGGACGGTAACCATTGGTTGCGGCAGCCATTTTGTACTTGCCAGTGGCAGAAGGAGGACGGGGGCTGGTGGACCTTCGCAGTAGGGGAGCTGCATTTAGATTGCAGCAGCTCAAAGGCTGCTTTATGCCGAAGAGCTGCGCTGGAGGCCTGGGGCTGCCCTGTTCCTGAGACAGGCGGGGGGTCTGGACTGTGACTGGCAGCTGTTTGGGACAGACCTGTGTCACCTCAGCACAAATGGGCTGCCTCCATTTTATCAAAGTGCGCTGAATGCATGGGGACTCCTGAAGGTGGAGCGGCGCGAGGACACCGCAACACGAGATTCGCTCCTCCAGGAGTGCCTGTTCTTTAACCCGCTTTTTCCTGATCCTGCCCTGAAGGCTGGTAATTCACGTCACCTCTTCATCCCACGGGGAGTCACTAAGCTAAAGGACCTTTTAAACCTGGAGAGCGGCCGATGGGTGTCAGCGGAGGAGCTGGCAGCGGCCCTGGAAGTGCGGTCAGTTCGCATGTGTGAACAGTTTTTAGACCGAGTGAAGGGCTGTCTCTCTCTGAATATGAGGGAGCTTATAGAAAAGGCTCTAGCTGAGAGGGGCAGGACTGCTCTGAGCACAGAATGCCCTCCTTTTTGGGTGGGACCATCTGTGGAACCCAGCAATAGACAGTTTTTAAAAAGGGGCTCTTCCGAGCCAGAACTGTTTACTGAGGTGGAGAGGAAGCTGCTGTACAGCTGGAGTGTGCGGGTGGTGCACACCACCGCCTTTCAGACTCTGCCCAAGTCCAAGTGGACTGAAGTTTTCAAGGAGGACAAGGACATGATTCCAGCATGGAGGACAATTTACAAACCCCCACTGGCATAAAGGTCAGGTGACCTGCAGTGGAGAGTCCTTCACAGGATAGTTTCTACTGGCAGGTTCCTGCACAGAGTGGACTCCAGGGTTGATTCCAAGTGTTTGTTTTGTGGACTAGAAGAGACCATTGAACACATGTTTTTAGAGTGCAGCAGGCTCACAGCTCTCTTTTGTCTTCTGACAGCCACTTTTCAAAGACTTAATGTCGAATTTAAGAAATCAATGTTTATATTTTGTCCTAAATATACCCGCACAAAACGTCTTGAGGTTGGACTGATGAACTTTATGATAGGACAAGCCAAAATGGCGATTCTAAACACAAGAAAGCACTACAAGGAGAACACCGGAACAGCTGATGTGGTGCAGTGGCTGCGCTTCCTGGTGCAGTCAAGGGTGAAACTAGAGTTCACCTATTATTTGATGGTCCAGGATATTGAGTCATTTCAAAACAGATGGTGTGTGCAGGATTGCTTGTGTTCTGTAGTTGATGAGGGATTGATCTTTCATTTTTGATTTTGTTTCATGGTCTGTTTTTCCTTTTTATTTATTTTTTGAGTATTTAGCTACTTTTCTGGTTTTGTTAAGGTCTATGGAAAATTTGTAGGAACCGTTTTCTAATTGGATAATGAATTAAAACGGAGTTTTAAAAGTCAAAAGTCTCTCTCTCTCTCTCTCTCTCTCTCTGAGGTGGAGGGTGGCTGCGGGAAAGAGGGCTCTTATGGTGTTTCTTACACTTTCTTAAAACTAGTTAGGGCCCGAGCACCGACCGGTGCCAGGGCCCGGAACGGGTCCTGGCACCGAAGGTGCGAGGAACCTATTGTTTTTGATGGGATTTTTATTATTCTTCTTCTTCTTCTTCTTCTTCTTCTTCTTCTTCTTCTTTTTATTAGGGCCCGAGCACCGACCGGTGCCAGGGCCCGGAACGGGTCCTGGCACCGAAGGTGCGAGGAACCTATTGTTTTTGATGGGATTTTTATTATTCTTCTTCTTCCTTCTTCTTCTTCTTCTTCTTCTTCTTCTTCTTCTTATTATTATTATTATTCTGCTGCGAGAACGCATTTTTGAGGGCTTTGCCATGCACGAAAACTCACAAAAATTTGCCGACACGTCAGTCATGGTGAAAATTGCAAAGTATTATTATTTTTGTGCTTGGACATGCCCCGGTGGCTCTATAGCGCCACCAAACACGCGGCCATTTTGGAACGCACTTGCTCGGATTCTCACGAAATTCAAAAGGGTCATAGTACTAATAATAAATTTTTTTGTCAATTTTTTTAAAATTTTTTTGCCACACAGGAAGTGAGCTATGAGCCATTTCCTGCGTTTTTTCAGATTTTACGAACACATTTTTGAGGGCCTTATCATACTCGAAAACTCACCAAACTTGGCTCATAGACTGAAAGTATTAAGTTCTTTGATTCGATATCTCATTTGGCACTGGGTGTGACATGGTAGCTCTATAGCGCCCCCTAATACATAATTGCATTTTTGAGGGCCTCAACATGCTCGAAAACTCACGAAACTTTGGAAACATATTAAGCTGGTCATACTATTTACTGGAATATAGGGTTTACAGATAGATGTGGCAAAATTGCATTACAGCGCCACCTAGAAAATTTCAATGAAGCAGCCCTCGCAGCGTGTTTAACCTACATGTACAAAATTCGGTGGACATCTGAACTATGCCAAGACCTAAAAAAAAGTCTCTTGGTGCCATGACCTAGACTCAACAGGAAGTCCGCCATTTTTAATTGAATTTGCAACTTTTTAAAATTTTTTGCCATTCACAGGCGTCGAACTTTAACGAACTCCTCCTAGAGATTTTATCGTGTCAACTTGAAATTTCGCGTATGACATCTAAAGACCTTGTCGATGTTAAATTGCGAAGCTTTTTTGGATTCATCGAACTTTGTACCCGTGGCGTTGCGGCGAATTTCGATGTTCCGCCATGAAACAGGAAGTTGGTTTTACGCGCACATGCTTTGTGAGATATGCGCAAAACTTCACAGGCTTGAATAAATTGTCCCTCTAAGTATAAATATTTGCTAATATTAGATTGGGAGTCGCCAGGTGGCTCCACAGCGCCCTCTAGATACGTCCATGTTAAAATAGAAGTGCTTGAATGTTCATGAAATTAGGTGTGATCATTGCATTTGTCATTGCAGGCAATATACAATTTTTTGAAATTTTTTGGCCAAACAGGAAGTGAGTTATGAGCTATTTCCTGCGTTTTTCCAAATTTTACGAACGCACGTTTGAAAGCCTTAAAACACTCCAAAGCTTGCCAAACCTTGCACAAATCATAATTGTCTTATTCTCTTCACTGTTATCCATCAACTGGAGCCTAATGCGGCATAATGGCTCAAGAGCGCCCCCAATCAGATTTTTAAAAGAATTGCCTTTTTGAGGGTTTCAGCATGTTCAAAAACTCACAAAATTTTGTAAATATATAAAGACCCTCATTCATAATACTCTGATAAAAAGCTTTCATATTGGCATGGCAAAAATTTCATTATAGCGCCCCCTGTAAAATTTCAAATAAGCAGCCCTCGCAGCCTGGTAAACCTACATGTATGAAATTCGGTAGAGATGTGAAATATGACAAGACCTAAAAAAAAGTCTCTTGGTGCCATGACCTAGACTCAACAGGAAGTCCCCCATTTTTAATTGAAATTGCAAATTTTTTGGATTTTTTGCCATTCACAGGTGTCGTACTTTAACGAACTCCTCCTAGAGATTTTATCCGATCAACTTAAAATTTGGCATATAATATCTAAAGACCTTGCTAATGTTAAATTGCGAAGCTTTTATGATTTCATCGAACGATGCATCCGTGGCGTCACGGCGAATTTTGATGTCCTGCCATGAAACAGGAAGTTACTTTCGCTTCCACATACTTTGTGGGATTTGCCTGAAACTTTCCAACCTTGATAAAATTGTCCGCCCAAGTTCAGATATATGCTCATTTTAGATAGTGAGGTGCCAGGTGGCTCCACAGCGCCCTCTAGATATGGCCATGTTCAGATAAAAGTGCTTGAATGTTCATGAAATTTGGTGTGATCATTGCGTTAGTCATTCCCTGCAATTGTTAATTTTTTGAAACTTTTTTGCCAAACAGGAAGTGAGCTATGAGCTATTTCTTGCGTTTTTCCAAATTTTACGAACACACATTTTAAGGCCGTAGAATGCTCCAAAACTTGCAAAACCATGCAAAAATTAGAACTGTCTTATTCTCTTCAATACATCCATCAATTGGCACTAAATGGGGCATAATGGCTCTATAGCGCCCCCAATAATATTTATAAAAGAATTGCTCTTTTGAAAGTCTAAACATGCTGGAAAATTTACAAAAATCAACACACTCATGGAGCCCCGTATTACGATAACTGTTTTGTAGATTTTGCGCACAGGCAAGTCAAAATGGTATCAAAGCGCCTTCCAGAAAATTTTTGCACTCCCATCAGGAAACCACATTGTACGCGGTCCAGCTGCGTCCAATGGCTCTGAATGGACACCCGCTGCCATCAAGATCTTGCTGCCACCCCAACGTGCACAAAGGGGGCGAGGGCCCTTTCAACGCTGCTTGCAGCTTTAATTCTTTTTATTCTGCTGGGAGAACGCATTTTTGAGGGCTTTGCCATGCACGAAAACTCACAAAAATTTGCCCACACGTCAGTCGTGGTGAAAATTGCAAAGTATTACTATTTTTGTGCTTAGACATGCCTAGGTGGCTCTATAGCGCCACCAAACACACGGCCATTTTGGAACGCACTTGCTCGGATTCTCACGAAATTCGATTGGGCCATAGCAGTCATGATAAATTTTTTTGTCAATTTTTTTGAAATTTTTTTGCCGCACAGGAAGTGAGCTACGAGCCATTTCCTGCGTTTTTTTAGATTTTACAAACACATTTTTGAAGGCCTTATCATACTCGAAAACACACCAAACTTGGCTCATAGACTAAGAATATTAAGTTCTTTGATTCGATGTCTCATTTGGCACTAAGTGTGACATGGTGGCTCTATAGCGCCCCCTAACACATATTTGCATTTTTGAAGGCATCAGCATGCTCGAAAACTCACGAAACTTTGCAACGATATTTAGCCAATCATACCTTTCACTAGGCTATGAGGTTTACAGATGGATGTGGCAGGATTGCATTACAGCGCCACCTAGAATATTTCAATTAAGCAGCCCTCGCAGGGTGTTTAACATACATGTACAAAATTCGGTGGACATGTGTACTATGCCAAGACCTAAAAAAAAGTCACTTGGTGCCATGACCTAGACTCAACAGGAAGTCCGCCATTTTTAATTGAATTTGCAACTTTTTTTTATTTTTTGTCATTCACAGGCGTCGTACTTTAACGAACTCCTCCTAGAGATTTTATCCGATCAACTAAAAATTTGGCACAGGCCATCTAAAGACATTCTCCATGTTAAATTGCGAAGCTTTTTTGGATTCATCGAAAATTGTGTCCGTGGCGTTGCGGCGAATTTCGATGTTCCGCCATGAAAATGGAAGTTGCTTTTATGAGCACATGCATTGTGAGATTTGCGTGAAACTTTACAGGCTTTATAGTAGTCTACTTCAAAATATAACTATATGTTGATATTGGATTGGGTGTGGTCAGGTGGCTCCACAGCGCCCTCTTCACATGGCCATGTTGATATAAAAGTGCTTGAATGTTCATGAAATTTGGTCTGATCATTGCATTGGTTTTTTTGGGCTATAATTATTTTTTTGAAATTTTTCGGCCAAACAGGAAGTGCGCTATGAGCCATTTCCTGCGTTATTCCAAATTTTACGAACACACATTTGAAGGCTTTATCATACTTGAAAACTTGTAAAACTTTGCAAAAATTATATTTGTCCAATTGTCTTCAATTTGAGACAATAATTGGCAGTAAATGAGGCATTATGGCTCTATAGCGCCCCCAATCAGATTTTTCAAATAATTGCCTTTTTGAGGGTCTCAGCATGCTCAAAAACTCACAAAATTTTGTACAATTCTAAAGACCATCATTTCTGTTACACTGATAAAAATTTACATATTGGCGTGGCAAAAATGGCATTATAGCGCCCCCTGGAAAATTTCAAAAAAGTAGCCCTCGCACCGTGGTTGACCTGCTTGTATGAACTTCGGTGGACATGTGGAATATCCTGAGACCTAAAACAAAGTCTCTTGGTGCCATGACCTAGACCCAACAGGAAGTCCGCCATTTTTAATTGAAATTGCAACTTTTTTTGATTTTTTGCCATTCACAGGCGTCGTACATTAACGAACTCCTCCTAGAGATTTTATCCGATCAACTTAATATTTGGCAAGTAATATCCAAAGACCTTGCTGATGTTAAATTGCGAAGCTTTTTTGGATTGATGCAACGGTGTATCCGTGGCGTCGCGGCGAATTTTGATGTCCCGCCATGAAACAGGAAATTGCTTTTACTCCCACATACTTCGTTCGATTTGCCTGAAAGTTTCCAAGCTTGATAATATTTTCCTCCAAAGTATAACTATATGCTAATATTAGATAGGGAGTGGCCAGGTGGCTCCACGACGCCCTCTAGATACGGCCATGTTAAGTTAAAAGTGCTTGAATGTTCATGAAATTTGGGGTGATCATTGCATTTGTCATTCTGGGCGATGGTTAATTTTTTGAAAATTATTGCATAAACAGGAAGTGAGCTATGAGCTATTTCCTGCGTTTTTCCAAATTTTACGAACTCATGTTTTCAGGCCTGAGAATGCTCCAAACCTTAAAAAACCTAGCAAACATTATAAATGTCTTATTCTCTTCAATGTCATCCATCAATTGGCATTAAATATGGAATAATGGCTCAATAGCGCCCCCAGTCAGATATTTAAAAGTATTGCCTCTTTGATCGTCTAAACATATTGGAAAATTTACAAAAATCAACACACTCATGGAGCCTGACATTACAATTACCTTGTTGTAGATTTTGCACACAGGCATGTCAAAATGGTATCGTAGCGCCCTCTAGAAAATTTTTGCACTCCCCTCAGGAAACCACAATGCACACAGTCTAGCAGTGCCCAATGGCTCTTAATGGACACCTGCACCCATCAAGATCTTGCTGCCACCCCAACGTGCACGAGGGGGGCGAGGGCCCTTTCAACACTGCTTGCAGCTTTAATTAGGGCCCGAGCACCGACCGGTGCCAGGGCCCGGAACGGGTCCTGGCACCGAAGGTGCGAGGAACCTATTGTTTTTGATGGGATTTTTATTATTCTTCTTCTTCTTCTTCTTCTTCTTCTTCTTCTTCTTCTTTTTATTCTGCTGCAAGAACGCATTTTTGAGGGCTTTGCCATGCACGAAAACTCACAAAAATTTGCCCACACGTCAGTCGTGGTGAAAATTGCAAAATATTATTATTTTTGTGCTTGGACATGCCCCGGTGGCTCTATAGCGCCACCAAACACGCGGCCATTTTGGAACGCACTTGCTCGGATTCTCACGAAATTTTATAGGGTCATAGTAGTCATCATAAATTTTTTTGTAAATTTTTTTGAAATTTTTTTGCCTCACAAGAAGTGAGCTATGAGCCATTTCCTGCGTTTTTTTAGATTTTACGAACACATTTTTGAGGGTTTTATCATACTCGAAAACTCACCAGACTTGGCTCATAGACTAGAAATATTACGTTCTTTGATTCGATATCTCATTTGGCACTGGTTGTGATATGGTAGCTCTATAGCGCCCCCTAATACATAATTGCATTTTTGAAAGCCTCAGCATGCTTAAAAACTCACAAAACTTTGCAAACATATTAAGCAGGTCTTACTTTTAACTAGGATTTAGGGTTTACAGATGGATGTGGCAAAATTGCATTACAGCGCCACCTAGAAAATTTCAATGAAGCAGCCCTCGCAGCGTGTTTGACCTACATGTACAAAATTCGATGGACATGTGTACTATGCCAAGACCTAAAAAAAAGTCTCTAGGTGCCATGACCTAGACTCAACAGGAAGTCCGCCATTTTTAATTGAATTTGCAAATTTTTAAAATTTTTTGCCATTCACAGGCTTCGTACTTTAACGAACTCCTCCTAGAGATTTTATCCGATCAACTTAAAATTTGAATTTAACATCTTAAGACCTTGTCGATGTTAAATTGCGAAGCTTTTTTGGATTCATTGAACTTTGTATCCGTCGCGTCGCGGCGAATTTCGATGTTCCGCCATGAAACAGGAAGTTGGTTTTACGCGCACATGCTTTGTGAAATTTGCGCGAAAATTTACAGTCTTTATAGGAGTCCACTTCCAAGTAGACCTATATGTTGATATTAGATTGGGTGTGGTCAGGTGGCTCCACAGCGCCCTCTTGAAACGGCCATGTTGAGATAAAAGTGCTTGAATGTTCATGAAATTTGGTGTGATCATTGCATTGTTCATGTTGAGTTATTTTAATTTTTTTGAAATTTTTTGGGCAAACAGGAAGTGAGCTAGGCGCCATTTCCTGCGTTTTTCCAAATTTTATAAACACATGTTTGGATGCTTTAGAATACTCGAAATCTTGCAAAAAGTTGCACAAATTATAATTGTCTTATTATCTTCAATTTTATATATCAATTTACACTAAACTTGGCACAATGGCTCTATAGCGCTCCCTATCAGATTTTTGAAAGAATTGCCATTTTGAGGGTCTCAGCATGTTCTAAAACTCACAAAATTTTGTAAATGTATAAAGACCATCATTCGTATTACTCTGACAAAAAACTTATATATATACATGGCAAAAATGTCACTATAGCGCCCCCTGGAAAATTTTAAATAAGCAGCCCTCGCAGCCTGGTAAACCTACATGTATGAAATTCAGTAGTCATGTGGAATATGCCGAGACCTACAAAAAATTCTCTTGGTGCCATGACCTACACTCAACAGGAAGTCCACCAATTTTAATTGAAATTGCAACTTTTTTGGATTGTTGGCCATTCACAGGTGTCGTACTTTAACGAACTCCTTCTAGAGATTTTATCTGATCAACTTAAAATTTAGCATATGACATTGAAAGACGTCGTCAATGTTAAATTGCGAAGCTTTTTTGGATTCATCGAACTTTGTATCCGTGGCGTCGCGGCGAATTTCGATGTTCCGCCATGAAAATGGAAGTTTATTTTATGAGCATATGCTTTGGGAGATTTACATGAAACTTTACAGGCTTAATGATAGTCTAATTCCAAATGTACCTATATGTTGATATTGGAGTGGGTGTGGTCAGGTGGCTCTACAGCGCCCTCTTGACACGGCCATGTTGATATAAAAGTGCTTGAATGTTCATGAAATTTGGTCAGATCATTGCATTTGTTTTTCTGGGCTGTGCTGATTTTTTTGAAATTTTTTGGCTAAACAGGAAGTGAGCTATGAGTCATTTCCTGCGTTATTCCAAATTTTATGAACACACATTTGAAGGCCTTAGCATACTCGAAAACTTGCAAAACTTAGCTAAAATTTTATTTGTCATATTGTCTTCAATTTGAAACAAAAATTGGCAGTAAATGAGGCATCATGGCTCTATAGCGCCCCCAATACGATTTTTAAAAGAATTACCCTTTTGAGGGTTTCAGCATGCTCAAAAACTCACAAAATTTTGTATAATTTTAAATACCATCATTCCTATTACACTGATAAAAAATTTACAAATAGGCGTGGCAAAAATGGCATTATAGCGCCCCCTGGAAAGTTTCAAATAAGCAGCCCTCGCAGCCCGATAAACCCACATGTATGAAATTCGGTAGACATGTGGAATATGCCGAGACCTACAAAAAAGTCTCTTGGTGCCATGACCTAGACCCAACAGGAAGGCTGCCATTTTTAATTGAAATTGCAACTTTTAAAAATTTTTTTTGCCATTCACAGGTGTCGTACTTTAACGAACTCCTCCTAGAGATTTTATCCGATCAATTTGGCAAATAATATCTAAAAACCTTGCTGACGTTAAATTGCGAAGCTTTTTTGATTTCATCGAACGATGCATCTGTGGCGTCACGGCGAATTTTGATGTCCTGCCATGAAACAGGAAGTTGCTTTCAATTCCACATACTTTGTGGGATTTGCCTGAAACTTTCCAAGCTTGATAAAATTGTCTGCCCAAGTATAGATATATGCTTATTTTATATCGAGAGGTACCGGGTGGCTCCACAGCGCCCTCTAGATATGGCCATGTTCAGATAAAAGTGCTTGAAAGTTCATGAAATCTGGTATGATCATTGCATTAGTCATTCTCCGCAATTGTTAATTTTTTGAAATTTTTTTGCCAAACAGGAAGAGAGCTATGAGCTATTTCCTGCGTTTTTCCAAATTTTACGAACACACGTTTTAAGGCCTTAGAATGCTCCAAAACTTGCAAAACCATCCAAAAATTAGAACTGTCTTATTCTCTTCAATACATCCATCAATTGGCACTAAATGGGGCATAATGGCTCTATAGCGCCCCCAATAATATTTATAAAAGAATTGCTCTTTTGAAAGTCTAAACATGCTGGAAAATTTACAAAAATCAAAACACTCATGGAGCCCCGTATTACGATTACTGTGTTGTAGATTTTGTGCACAGGCAAGTCAAAATGGTATCATAGCGCCCTCCAGAAAATTTTTGCACTCCCAACAGGAAACCACATTGTACGCGGTCGAGCTGTGTCCAATGGCTCTGAATGGACACCTGCAGCCATCAAGGTCTTGCTGCCACCCCAATGTGCACAGGGGGGGCGAGGGCCCTTTCAACGCTGCTTGCAGCTTTAATTCTTCTTCTTCTTCTTCTTCTTCTTCTTCTTTTTCTTTTTCTTCTTCTTCTTCTTCTTTTTATTCTGCTGCGAGAACGCATTTTTGAGGGCTTTGCCATGCACGAAAACTCACAAAAATAAGCCCACACGTCAGTCGTAGTCAAATTACAAACTATTATTAATTTTGTGCTTGGACATGCCCCGGTGGCTCTATAGCGCCACCAAACACGATGCCATTTTGGAACGCATTTGCTTCGATTCTCACGAAATTTGGTAGGGTCATAGTATTCATCCAAAATTTTTTTGTCAATTTTTTTGAAAATTTTTTTCCTCGCAGGAAGTGAGCTATGAGCCATTTCCTGCGTTTTTTCAGATTTTGCGAACACATTTTTGAGGGCCTTATCATACTCGAAAACTCACCAAACTTGGCTCATAGACAAAAAATATTAAGTTCTTTGATTTGATATCTCATTTGGCACTAGGTATGACATGGTGGCTCTATAGCGCCCCCTAACACATATTTGCATTTTTGAAGGCATCAGCATGCTCGAAAACTCACGAAACTTTGCGAACATATTAAACTGGTCATATTTTGTACTCGAATATAGGATTTAAAGATAAAAGTGGCAAAATTGCATTACAGCGCCACCTAGAAAATTTCAATGAAGCAGCCCTCGCAGCGTGTTTAACCTATTTGTACAAAATTCGGTGGACAGGTGTACAATGTCAAAACCAACAAAAAAGTCTCTTGGTGCCATGACCTAGACTCAACAGGAAGTCCGCCATTTTTAATTGAATTTGCAAATTTTTTTTCTTTTTTGCCATTCACAGGCGTCGTACTTTAACGAACTCCTCCTAGAGATTTTATCGTATCAACTTAAAATTTCGCATATGACATCTAAAGACATTGTCGATGTTAAATTGCGAAGCTTTTTTGGATTCATTCAACTTTGTACCCGTGGCGTTGCGGCGAATTTTGATGTTCCGCCATGAAACAGGAAGTTGGTTTTACGCGCACATGCTTTGTGAGATATGCGCAAAACTTCACAGGCTTGATTAAATTGTCCCTCTTAGTATAAATGTATGCTAATATTAGATCGGGAGTGGCCAGGTGGTTCCACAGCGCCCTCTAGATACGTCCATGTTCAAATAAAAGTGCTTGAATGTTCATGAAATTAGGTGTGATCATTGTATTTGTCATTGCAGGCAATGACTAATTTTTTGAAATTTTTTGGCCAAACAGGAAGTGAGTTATGAGCTATTTCCTGCGTTTTTCCAAATTTTACGAACGCACGTTTGAAAGCCTTAAAATACTCCAAAGCTTGCCAAACCTTGCACAAATTATAATTGTCTCATTCTCTTCACTGTCATCCATCAACTGGAGCCTAATGTGGCATAATGGCTCAAGAGCGCCCCCAATCAGATTTTTAAAATAATTGCCTTTTTGAGGGTCTCAGCATGTTCGAAAACTCACGAAATTTTGTAAATATATAAAGACCCTCATTCATAATACTCTGATAAAAAGCTTACATATTGACATGGCAAAAATTTCATTATAGCGCCCCCTGTAAAATTTCAAATAAGCAGCCCTCGCAGCCTGGTAAACCTACATGTATGACATTCGGTAGAGATGTGAAATATGACAAGACCTAAAAAAAGTCACTTGGTGCCATGACGTAGAGTCAACAGGAAGTCCGCCATTTTTAATTGAAATTGCAACTTTTTTGGATTGTAGGCCATTCACAGGTGCCGTACTTTAACGAACTCCACCAAGAGATTTCATCCGATCAACTTGAAATTTGGCTAATAGTATCTAAAGACGTTGCCGATGTTAAATTGCGAAGCTTTTTTGGATTCATTGAATTTTGTATCCGTGGCGTTGCGGCGAATTTCGATGTCCCGCCATTAAACAGGAAGTTGGGTTTACTCCCACATACTTCATGTATTTTCCCTGAAACTTTCCAAGCTTTATAAAATTGTCTTCCCATGTATAAATATATGCTAATATTAGATCAGAAGTGGCCAGATGGCTCCACAGTGCCCTCTAGATACGGCCATGTTAAGATAAAAGTGCTTGAATGTTCATGAAATTTGGTGTGATCATTGCATTAGTCATTGCGAGCAATGGTTAATTTTTTTGGCCAAACAGGAAGTGAGCGATGAGCTATTTCCTGCGTTTTTCCAAATTTCACGAACACACGTCTGAAGGCCTTCGAACACTCCGAAGCTTGCAAAACCTAACTAAATTTATTATTGTCTTATTCTCTTCAATGTCATCCATCATTGGCACTAAATGTGGCATAATGGCTCTATAGCGCCCCCAATCAGATTTATAAAAGAATTGCTCTTTTGCAGGTTTAAACATGCTGGAAAATTAACAAAAATCAACACACTCATGGAGCTCGGTAATACGATTACTATGTTGAAGATTTTGCGCACAGGCATATCAAAATGGTACGATAGCACCCTCCAGAAAATTTTTGCACTCCCCTCAAGGAACCACATTGTACAGTCTAGCAGTGTCTAATGGTTCTGAATGGACGCCTTAACCCATCAAGATCTTGCTGCCACCCCAACGTGCACGAAGGGGGCGAGGGCCCTTTCAACGCTGCTTGCAGCTTTAATTTTTCTTTGAACTTCATACTTCAACATATGCTTGAGTATATCTTTTTCTTTGTAACATTGGTGTCATTTATCTTTCTGGAGTAAGTGGGGTGGTTTTTTACTGTAGAGGCGTCTGAACTTGGTGGAGAGGAGTTGTCTCTCCGCCATGGAGTGAAGTGCGTGGCGGATAGTACGGTCTCCATAGAGAATGTGTTAGTTGCGGTTGCGGAGTTAGTAGGAGGCGAGAATATCGTCTCGGCTTCACGCATGAATAAAGGAGTCGTGATTTTCTTCAAAAAAGTGAGTTTGGCGGAAAAACTGGTTGCTCGTGGTTTGTGGATTAATGGCGCTTTTGTGCAGGTCAATCCACTTACGACACCAGCCACAAAAGTAACGATTTCAAATGTTCCACCTTTTATTAAGGATGAGGCTATTGAGAAGGAGCTTTCGCGTTTTGGAAAGTTCGCTAGTGCAGTGAAAATGATTCCGTTGGGTTGCAAACTGGCTGAGCTTAAACACGTTTTGTCTTTCCGTCGATTTGTGTACATGTTTTTGAATGGATCTTCGCAAAGCTTAGATGTGTCTTTTCGCCTTCGATACGGTGAAGGTTCATATATGGTGTACGCCAGTACGGAAAGTTTGAGGTGCTTTGAGTGCGGGGATATCGGCCACATTCAGCGAGCTTGCCCGCATAGAGATACCAGTGGTGAAAATCACCCAGCGGGCGAAAATGGGGTAAGAGCTCGGCAGGAGGGCAGCGGTGAATCTGTTACTGAGCCCAGCATGGAGCAGGGAGGTAAGCCGAATGAGGACCCGGGTGAGGGTACGAGTGGGACAGGTGGGCAAGTCGGAGATGAGGCTCCGGGTTTGATTCTCCAGGAGGAAACTGCTGATTTAGGTGAGAGTCAGAACATGGTTGGACTAGGACAGTCTGAAAATAAAAATAATGCACGCAGGCGGAGGAGAGGCCAGGGCCAGTCTGTTGAGAGAAAGAAGGGAAGGGTTGATTGTGACGAGTTTTCTGAAAGAGTAGATTCTAATGCAGGGTCGAGTGGTGTGGTTTCGGAGGAAACTTTGCAGGCAAATATGTCTGGTGCTGCTCCGTTGGGCGAGGAAGCGGAGATGTCTGAGCCCGAATCTGGTGCGAAGCGATCCGGGGGTGTGCAGGAGGATGCCGGGGAATTGTCAGATTCCTCGATTATGTCGGATATTACGGCTAGTCAATGCGGTGATGATAGCCTTTATTCTTTTAACGACATAAACGATTTTTTGGATCTGACGAAAGGGAAAACCGTTAATGTTTTAAATACGTTTTCGGATGCGAAGAATTTTTTAAGATCGGCAAAGTACTATATGAAGACCATGAGCTGAGACATGCTTTCAAGCCAAAAGCGGTTTAGACTAAAAAAGCACTGCACGGCTGTTCGTAAGGGTCTGTCTGTCAACTAACACTAATTTTCATAATGTTAACAAAACTAACATCTGGTGTCAGAGAGCACCGTGCTTCTTCCTGTCGTGTCCTCCTCTTTCTTTTAATAATGGCGGTGTTGTCTTTTGGTTCACTTAACTTAAATGGGGGCAGGGATGAGAAGAAAAGATTTTTACTTTCTGATCTAATTAGTAGGAAAAAAATCAATAAAATTTTTCTCCAGGAAACGCACACAGATAGCAGTAATGAAATTGATTGGGGGGTTTGGTGGAAAGGGGAGTATATTCTAAGTCATGGAACCAATGTGAGTGCTGGTGTTGCTGTCCTGTTTTCAGAAGGTTTAGGCCTAAATATTCAAACAAAAACTGAGATTGTGCCAGGACGCCTTCTCATGGTCAGTACAATTTTAAACAACCAATCCTTTGTATTTATAAATATTTATGCTCCTAATAATGGTCAGGAGAGAGTGAGACTATTTAGAAGATTGGAGGAGGAGCTGGGAAAAATTAGTCAGGAGAGCATAATTGTCTTGGGGGGTGATTTTAACTGCACAGTGAATTTTACACTGGACAGGAATGGGGAGGAACCACACCTACATTCTGCTGGTGTTTTGAAAGACATTTTAAATAAAAATAATTTGCAGGATGTGTGGAGGGAAAAGAATCCAACAGCCAGGCAGTATACATGGGTGAAAAACTTGGGGAGTAACTTGTGTGCTGCGAGGCTCGATCGCTTCTATCTGTGCAAATGGAGCTGTAATAGAGTAACAAGAGTCAACATCACTCCTTGTGGTTTTTCTGATCATCACTTAGCCATGTTTTCTTTATACATTGCTTCTACACAAAACATAAAGACATATTGGAAATTTAATGTCAATCTTTTGAAAGATGTGTCCTTCTGTGAGAAGTTTGCATTATTTTGGGAGGAGTGGAGGAGGAAGACTCAATATGAGTCATCAGTGCAGTGGTGGGACATCAGAAAAGCCCCAATTAGGGTTTTTTGTCAGCAATACGCTGCTTTTGCAACTCAGGAGATGAATCAGGTGGTCTGGAAATTGGAAAGAGATATACTGGATATTGAGAGGCAGATGGGGAGTGGGAATGACGAACATCTAAGTAAAGTCCTAATGCAGCTGCGCAGTGATCTTGGGAATTTGCTGCAGGATAGAGCACAAGGGGTTATGGTAAGGGCTCTGTACAGGTTTTGCAAAGATATGGATGCCCCAAACTCTTTCTTTTTTAATTTGGAGAAGCGGGTGAGGGAGCGAAAACATATGCATTGTCTGCAGATGCCTGATGGGAGCCTGTCCTATGATAGGGGAGAAATAATGGAAGCTGCAGTGGGCTTTTATGAAAAGTTATTTAGTGCTGGCCAGACTGAGCAGCTTCACCTGGATGCTCTAACTCAGAACCTCCCCCGACTGAGGAAGGTCCAGAGGACTGAGATGGACTGTGTACTGAATCTGCAAGAGTTTACAATAGCGGTGCAGCAGATGACAGCTGGGCGTTCACCTGGAGTGGATGGACTGCCTGCCGAATTTTTCAAGCACTTCTGGGGAATCCTTGGGGCTGATTTGCTGGAGGTGTTTTTGGAGTGCCTTGAGATGGGAGAGCTACCAACAAGTTGCCGTCGGGCAGTGTTGACGTTGCTGCCTAAGAAAGGGGACTTGTGTCTAATAAAAAACTGGAGACCTGTAGCTCTGTTGTGTACAGACTATAAGATTCTGTCTAAATGTTTGGCAAACAGAATGAAAAAACACCTTGCTGATCTAATACACGATGATCAATCCTATTGTATACCTGGGCGCTCGATTAGAGATAATTTGTTCTTAATGCGTGATATGCTTGACCTATCAAAAGACTGTGGTCTAGAGTTTGGACTTATCTCATTAGATCAAGAAAAGGCTTTTGATCGAGTCGATCATGAATATATGTTTAATGTGTTGACTGGTTTTGGATTTGGGGATTATTTTGTATCATGGGTGAGATTGCTGTACTCTAATGTGTCTTGTTTAGTTAAGACTGGGGGAGGGGTCAGTAGGCCTGTTGATGTGCGAAGGGGGATAAGACAGGGTTGCCCTTTGTCAGGCCAGCTCTACTCCCTAGCCATTGAGCCTTTACTGAGGCTGTTGCGAATGCGGCTGAAGGGAGTGACTGTTCCGGGTTCTGAAACAGCCATAACGTTGTCTGCATATGCAGATGACATTACAGTCCTGATTCAGGATCAGGAAGATGTATGTTTGCTTGAAGACTGTCTTCAGGTCTATGAGAGGGCCAGTTCGGCCAAAGTGAATTGGGATAAGAGTGAGGCGTTGTTGGGTGGATTGTGGAGAGGAAGGACACTCCCTACACTCCCGGGGAATATGCAGTGGGGTTGGAATGGGCTGAAAATTTTGGGTATTTATATGGGTTCTGATGAATATATCAAGAAAAACTGGGAGGGCATTGCAGAGAAGGTTTCTGGGAAACTGGAAAAATGGAAGTGGGTTCTGCCATGCATGTCATATAGAGGCAGAATGCTCATAGTAAACAATTTAGTGGCATCCACATTGCGGCATAAGGTGGCAGTCTTGCAACCCCCTCAAGATTTATTAAGAGTGGTGCAAAAGTCCCTGGTTAATTTTTTCTGGACAGGGCAACACTGGTTAAAGGCAGGGGTGTTATACCTGCCAGTCCAGGAAGGGGGGCAGGGCCTCATTGATCTAGAAAGCAGAGTGGCAGCTTTCCGGCTGCAGGCAGTGCAAAGGCTCCTATACCAGGAGGATGTGTGCTGGAGAGAACCGGCCTGCTGTTTATTGAGACGGATTGGGGGCATGGGGCTGGACCGTCACTTGTTCCTCATGGAGCTGGGCAATGTGAGCAGTGATGGGGGTACAGATTTTTATCGGTCTGTCTTGAAGTCTTGGAGGGGCCTGCGGATCTCCCGAGACTGGGGGATGGTCCCAACCCAATGGGTCTTAGAAGAGCCGATTTTCTATAATCCACTGATACCACTAGTGCAAGGCTTTTCTAATGCTCTGCAGAGGCTCTTTGTTAGAGCTGGTCTCTGCAAGTTGGCTGATCTGTGGTGCCCAGAAGGGTGGAGGACAGCAGGCTCTGTGGCAGTGCAAATTGGCTATAATTCAGTGAGAACTGTTGGGAAGCTTCTGGATGGGATAAGGGCTGCTCTCCCGGTAACAGTTCTAGAAGCACTTCAGAATGGTTCAACTTCCCAAGAGGAGGAGGTTGGGCTGTTTTTCCCTGAATTGCTGATCTCTGCAGAAAGGGGGGACTGGCAGGAGGGACCAGGACACCTACTGTCTTTTAAATCACCAAAACTGGGTAGCTTTGAAAGTGCTGGGAAAAAACAACTGTATGCAGTTTGTACAAAGACCACTCACTTAGGCTCCCTAAAACATGTTCAGCTTGGCAAATGGCAAGAGTTTCTTGCAAATGGGGGTCTTCCAAAAGGGGCCTGGAGGGTGTTTTATAAGCAGCCTCTTCCAAAAAGGTCAGGAGACCTCCAGTGGAGGATAGTACATGGGGCGATTGCATCAAACACTCTTTTAGCACATCTGAACCCAGGGACCTCTAGGGAGTGTCCTTTCTGTCCTGAAATTGAAACAGTGACCCACATTTTCACGAAGTGTGCTCGTTTAACAGAGCTTTTTTCTGTGTTGGGGGAGGTGTGTACAAGATTGGGATTCTGTTTTTCACCAGAATTTTTTGTGTTTGGACCTGGGTATTCATATAACCAAAGGGATAAATGCTGTTTGGCTAATTTTATTATTGGTCAAGCAAAATTGGCAATCTGGATTACAAGGAAAAACAAAATAAGGACAGATGGGCCTATATGTCCAAGGCTCTTATTCAGGAAATTTGTTCTGTCTCGGCTAAAATTGGAATTTGCATATGCAGAAATCACCAAGGATTTTGAGGGTTTCAAAAGGGTTTGGGCAGTGGATGGGGCTGTTTGTGAGTGTACAGATGAGGGTTACATTGACTGCCTTCCATGAATTTGTGTTTTTGTGTGGCTTTTTTTGCAATTATTGCTTTGTGTGTATTTTTTATTTTTTTTTTTTAACATATCTATATTTTAAAATTTTAACTTTGTAATTAATTTTTCTGTGGTTTTTCTATTTTTTCATTTCTATGTTTGATTCGTTTGTGTAGTTTAACTGCGTATGCCTTTTAATCTTGTTTAAAATAAAAGAGTTAAAAGTCAAAGTCTCTCTCTCTCTCTCTCTCTCTCTCTCTCCCTCTCTCTCTCTCTCTCCCTCTCTCTCTCTCTCCCTCTCTCTCTCCCTCCTCTCTCTCTCTCTCTCTCTCTCTCTCTCCCTCCCCCTCTCTCTCTCTCTCTTTCTCTCTCTCTTCAGTGGGAAAAGTGAAGGCTCTCCTCCCTGTACAAGAGGTAAAAACAAGAGAAAACTTCTTACAATGTGAGTCTGTTACACTTAAACTGAATTAATGAAGCAGCATGAAAATAATGGAAAATATGAGTAAAAATGTGATCAGAATAATAGTTTGTGTTGATAAGTGACTGGCTTTAGGAATCTCTGACCTCTGCTGCTCTCAGTCATCCTGCTGTTCAACATGTGAATCATAAATGATAATATGATGCCTGTCCTACATTAGAGCTGTGTGAAGAGTTACAGGACTAACACATGGTGAATATGAAGAGATTGTAGTCATTATGGCTCAGGATTTAATGCAGAGGGGAAACAATCAGGGAAAAGTCACTGAAATAAGACTTCGTAAATAAATAAGGATAAATAACAAAGTCAGTAAAAATGGCAATAATCAATAAAATCAGAAATAATTACAATATAAATGTTTGTTCTTCTCTCCTCTAACAGACTCCTCTCAGCTCACACTGGACTCTAATACAGTGAATGAACTCCTCCGTCTGTCTGAGGGGAACAGAGAGGTGACTCTTGTGGATCAGATCCAGTCATATCCTGATCATCCAGAGAGACTTGACTCCTGGGCCCAAGTGCTGTGCAGAGAGGGTCTGTCTGGACGCTGTTACTGGGAGGCTGAGTGCAGTGGGGAGTATTATAGGGTTTATATAGCAGTGTCATATAAAGAGATCAGCAGGAAAGGAGGGGGTGTTGACGGTATTCTGGGATGTAATAACAAGTCCTGGGCTCTGTTCTGCTCTCCCTCCCGTTACTCTTTCCTTCACAATAAAGGGGGAACTAAAATCCCTGTTCCCTCCTCCTCCAGAATAGGAGTTTACCTGGATCACAGGGCAGGAACTCTGTCCTTCCACAGCGTCTCTGACACAATGACCCTCCTGCACAGAGTCCAGACCACATTCACTCAGCCCCTCTACCCTGGGTTTAGGGTTTATTACTGTAACTCTTCAGTAAAACTGTGTGATCTGGGATGTAGCAGAGAGTGAAGGGAAAATCAGCTCTAATTAAAAAGAGCAGAAACACACACAAATGAGAGAGGAACATGATCTCACACCTGCATGATTTAGAGAAAGTCCTCCCTGCCTTCATATGGTGCTGCATTGATGACTGTAATACCCTGTGTACAGGAGTCCGTCCCTCATCCCCATCTCTCCTGCCGCTAGTTTACATCTCTGCTCAGACACTCAGCACATTTCCTCCATTTTAGTTTCTCCTCTGCGGCTCCCAGTCAGGTTTAGTGGATTTAAAGTGTTATTAATAGTTTGTTAAAGCAGTAAATGATTCTCCCCTCTTTACATTGACGCTCCCCTCTGCTTCAGTTCTGCTTCTAGATCCCTGAGATCTTCTGACTAAACGCTTTAGAGAGTCTCACAGACTCATTTAAAGCTAAAGAGAGACGGTGTCTTTACTGTTGGTGCTTCAAAGCCCTGCTGTAGTTTATCTCTTTGTATCAGGTCTGTCTCTGCTGATGCGGTTAAATCTCCACTGAAAGGCCATGTTTTCCCACAGTCCTTTTAAACCAGGTCACATCCTGATCGGCTTTTTCTCATGTTTTCTATCTGCTGTAACTGATTCCTTTTTAAAATCATTTTGTTGCTGCTTTTATTAACTGAAGTTGTTCTGTATTTTGTGTAAGTTGTGTTTAATGCTCCCTGTAAATAAAGTGACTTGACATGAAGCAGCTGCTCTTATACATGTGTGTCAGTGTTTGGTATGAAGCTCCGTGCAGCTCTATTCTGGGGACTTGGGTCAGTTACCTGCTGTCTGTTCACTTTGTCAGGTGTGTGTCTGTGTTTGTACTTGCTACAAAGTGAGAACCAAAAAGCGTTCTTTTCCTACAGAGTGGGGACATATTTGCCGGTCCTCACAACTACAAAGGCTAATTGTGACTTATTTGTTAAGGTTAGGGTAAGGGTTTGGGTTAGGCAGACATTGCTTATTAAGATTAGGGAAAGGCTGTTGAGACACAGGAAGAATGAATGGAAGTCAATATAATGTCCTCACAAAGTTATAAGAGTAAGGAAGTGTGTGTGTGTGTGTGTATGTGACGGTCCTTCTGTAAAAAGCTCCACACAAATAATATTGATCAAGAGTTGAATGAAAATATCTGTTTTCAAGCATGTTCAGTCAGAAATGATATGTGTTCTGTGTGAACTTGTTTAGAAGAGCATTTTACTGCTGACACATCAGTCCCACAGTCTTCATGTTTAGTAAATTAATCTCAGTCAGTGCAGACGTCTGTAGCCCATAAAGTAGCACCACAGTCTGGGGTTGAGTCCCACTGTGCCTGTGCTGAGTGTGGGGAACAGGAGCTGTGCAGAAGTCACTTTGTGCTGCGGAGGGATTATGGGATACTGGAGGTATATGGTGGGTCAGTAGTGTTGTTCATAGCTTCTTCACAGCCCCTCCTCCTGATCATCTGGGCCCATGAGCTGCTCTCTGAATGATCACATGACTGGGCTTCCTCCGCCCCCATAATGTGCAGGTGAGGATTGTGACGACAGTGTGAGAAGAAGCAGCCGTAACATGTTTCTCCACAACACCACCAGGCAACTTACTCCAGTGTCAGTGTCACTGTGTGGAGTAGTTTGGCAGGTCGTCTGTTGGAGGCAGGAACTCTGGGGGATTTCCAGACCAGGACTGATGCAATGTTAGATGTTATGTAGGTCTGATGAATTATTAATGTTTGGGACACTTCAGTGAGAGGAAAATCACCTGCTTTGTTGGGCTGAAAGGTCTGTTTTTGCCTGTTCTAAATAAGTTAATAAATAAATAAGCGGTTGCTGCTTGTGCAGTTCCAGCATTGATAAACATGTTAAGCTCAAAGCTCACGTTCACTCCCTTTAGACAGCTGTGATCTACTGAAAATGTGGGTCTTTGCTGGGATGTCAGCAGCCAGTTCATCTTCCCTCTTCATCTCTCAGTATCTGTCTGAAGCAGCACTGAAATTCAGCTGCTGTTCCATCCTGTTCCCACAGAGCACCTGGCCCCTCCCACACCTGTGCACCTGCACTTCAGCTCTCCTCTCTGCTGCCCCCTGGTGGAGAAATCAGCTTCTTACTGCAGTCAGAGCAGCACAATCATCTGAAATGACTGAAACAGAATTCTATATGAAATCTGCTTTCATTTACCAGCAGTGAGTCAGTGAAATTCCTGAATGAAGCTGTAAATCAAGACAGTTTTTCGGAACTTAACTCTTGACAGTCGCTCTGAAGAAAAGCATCAGCTTCATAAACAGAGATAACACAGCAGGTGTAGTTCTGACAGGACATGCAGTCAAATGCACTGAGATACTGACTCCCAGCCAATCATGCTGCACAATACTCAGCAGCAGCTCCTCTGACAGGCTCACTGAAACTCACACCCCCCATTCACTCATTACCAAATCATTTGGTGGATTTAATCTCTAAATGCCACAGAATATTCCACCACAGCACCCAAACTGCAGCCCCACCGCCACCCCAACTCCAACTCATTTTCATTTGCTGTACTTTATTCATTAACTGCTTGTTCTTACTCTGTCAGCAAACATTTAAACTGGTTGCTCTCCATGTGTGTATGATGTGCAGGGAATATTAATATTTCCCCCAGGCTGTCAGAATTGTTCAGTCTGAATTATGCCCCATTACTCAAAAAAATAGCAGAGAATCTCAATCGATGGATGAATTTACCACTCTCCATAACAGGTAGAATAACAACAGTTAAAATGGCCAACGTACCTAAAATAAACTACACTGAACAAAAATATAAACGCACCACTTGAAATATTGGCACCATTTCAAGTATGCCGTTATGAAATACCAAATATATTTGTTTTCATTTGCAAAAGGAATTTTTCCATTGATTGATGTCTAAAATTTGAGTTCAGCTCAGACATTGAGTATTTTTTTCACCGTTGTAATGATTGGTATGAGTAAGCGAGTGCGGTGTACCCAGACACTGCTCAGACAGAATGAGCAGTACTCAGACAAACCTTGGGCTGGGGTCTATAAAAGGCCACACCAAAATGTTGGATTTTGTCAGACGCAGACATGCTTCAGATGTCTCAAATTATGCGGGAGCGTGCCATTGGCATGCTGAATGCTGGAATGTCCATCAGAGGAGTCGCTGCACAGCTGAATGTTCACTACAGAACCACAGTTCGTCTACGACAGCGTTTCCAACAGACTGTAAGCACTGCGAACAGGCCTCATCGGCGTCGTCCATGTGTGACCACCCCTGCTCAGGATCGTCACATCCGGCTGGTGCACTTGCGTGAACGTTTCAGACCAGCGACACGCACGGCCGATGAGACAGTCGGTCTGAACAATAGACGAATCTCAGCTCAAACAGTTCGCAACCGCCTCCGAGAAGCAGAATTGCATGCTCGACGCCCTCACCGTGGGCTGGACCTCACAGACGTACGCCGCCGGAATTGTCTCGAATGGGCTAACGCACACTTCCGGTGGCCCTTGGCACGATGGAGAAATGTGCTGTTCACAGATCAATCAAGATTCAACTTGTATCACGCGGATGGGAGACGTCGTATGTGGAGCCGTTCGGTGAACTGTTTGCTGACACAATTGTCGCCCGGAGAGTCGCCATGGCGGAGGCGGTGTCATGGTGTGGGCAGGGATTGCACACAGACAGAGATTTCCATTGCATTTCATCGATGGCAACTTGAACGCCCAAAGGTACCGTGATGAGATTCTCGCACCAACTGTAGTACCGTTTGTCCAACAGCATACTGTCACGTTCCAGCATGATAACGCCCGTCCTCATGTCGCTAGGTTCTGCACCCAGTTCCTCACAGCTCAGAACGTTCAGGTGCTGGACTGGCCCGCATATTCACCCGACATGTCGTCCATAGAACACGTTTGGGATGCTCTGGATTGGCGTATCCGGGACCGTGTTCCAGTCCCAGGTAATGTCCGGCAACTCCGGAGAGCGCTCCAGGAGGAGTGGAACAACATTCCGCAGGCCACCATAGACACTCTGGTAAACTCCATGCGTAGGAGATGTGTCGCGTTGAGAGATGCGCGTGGCGGAAATACCCGATACTAAACTGTGAAATTTAAGGTATCCACCCCTGCCCTGTTGAAAATGTTGCCAAACTTTTGATTGTGCGTGTATCAAGGTGTAACGGACATCAATATGATCAGTATAGATGTCTTTATCATGTCGTAAAATTTGCTGAGGTTCACATTATCCCATATGTAATAAAATTCACAAAACATCTGGTGGTGCGTTTATATTTTTGTTCAGTGTACCTTCTGTCTATGATTCCATTTCAACCAACCCTCTCCTGGTTCAAGTCTCTCAATTCAATCACTACCAAATTTTACTGGAAAAATAAAATTCCAAGAATCAAACTGGCAACATTACAGAAACCCAAATACCTAGGAGGGCTGGCAGCTCCAAACTTTATACACTACTCAATAGCTAACCAACTTCAATATATATACAAATGGATTCATCCTCAGCAATCAGATAACTCTTGGTTAGATATAGAATAGAGTAGACTTTTTGTAAAGGCATACTCATCTCCGATTTGCCATTTCTCAGTCAATCCATAAAATCTCATTCCTGTTTCAAGACATTAACAATATCAGCAGCGCTGACAGCCTGGTGGAAATTTCACAAAATTACTAATTCCACTCTGGCACCATCGAAATTCACACCCCTCTGGAATAACCCCGACTTAATAAGCAATAAAAAGCCGCTTCAGCTTAGTTCATGGGTAGACCAGGGTCTCACACACCTACAACATATAATCCAAAATAACACCTTCACTCCATTTCAAAACTTGGTCCAGGACTTCGGCATCAGGAGTAATCAGTATTTGGAATATTTAAGACTCAAATCCTCAATTACAGCTAAATATAACATCACAGCTATTGATCTCGAACTGCCCCCATCAATTAAAGATTTATTAAATATCAAAACTCCTCTGAAATTTCTGTCAAAGATATATAAAATCATATCACATGCTGACAAATCAATTTCACTCCCAATAATAAAATGGGAAGAAGACCTTTCAATGTTTCCTGATGCCGATTTTTGGCCCAAGATCTGCGGAAATATCAACGCAATGTCAAAAAATACAAGTCTGCAGTTAACACAATACAAGGTTCTGCACAGAACACACATCACTGGGCGTAGGATGTTTAGAATGGGATTCACCTCAGACACCTGCACTAATTGTAGTCAGAATACACCAGATAAATATATTCACGCTATATGGGATTGCACACCAATACAACAATTTTGGGTGGATGTCACACATTCACTGTCTGTTGTTCTGGGCTGCCACATCCCCTTATCCCCATTACTCTGTCTATTAGGCGACACATCAGTTACAAATTTACCAGCTTCACGTAATAAAATTCTCCTCTCAGCACTCACTGTCGCCAAGAGAACAATCCTGAAGAACTGGAAAACAAAACAGAATATAACCCTTACCGAGTGGAGAAGTGCAACCATTGAACACATTTCACTGGAAAACGTCTTGCCTCCTAACCAACAGTCTGCAATAAATTTGCTCGCCAGCTGGTCACCATTTAACATTTTTTTTTACAAATCTGATGCCAATTCCCCCTATAAATCCTCAATAATAAATTTACCAAATTTCAAATTTCTTCAACTATCCTGCTTGACCCCACACACACACACACACACACACACACACACACACACACACACACACACACACACACACACACACACACACACACACACACACACACACACACACACACACACACACACACACACTTACATAAGAAAGTTTATTATCATTATTAGTAGATTTTGACCACTCCTCCTTTGTGGTTGTTGGCGTGCTCGCTCTGTGTTGGTGGGCGGGGCTGTTGCTGCCCAGCTGATCCGTTGGGGGTGGCGGCTCTGCTCGTTTGTGTGGACGCTAACCACAGCTAGTGGCCTGTTTATGTGTCTTTGTGTGTCTCGTCTGTTACGAGTCCCTCAGTGTGTAAGTGTTTAATGTCCTGTTCCTTTTCTTTTTTCTCCTCTCACCAGCAGTTTTTAACTGCAGCCCCCCCTACACACACACACACACACACACACACAAATACACACATGCACACATACACACACACACACACACACACACACATGCACACTTACACACACACACACAAATACACACATGCACACATACACACACACGCGCGCATACACACACAATAGTCCAGCCTCTATCACCCCTCAGTCACTGATGGCTAACCGTAATTTGATGTGATTTGTTTCTTGGTTTGCTGTTTTAAATTCACATTAAAAATAAAGTTGTCCTCCGAAGAGGGGGGGTGGTGGCGGGTGGAAAAAAAAAAAAAATCATCCACTGACCTGGAACCTCTCCTCTGCACTCTCCTCTTCAGCTCGCTTCCCAGGTTTTCAATGATGTTGTGGTCTGGGGACTGAGATGGCCATTGGAGGAACTTGATTCTGTGTCTGGTGAACCATTTCTGTGTAGCTTTGGCCACATTTTTAGGGTCATTATCTTGCTGAAAGACCCAGTGACAACCCATCTTTAGCATTCCGGCAGAGGCCATCAGATTTTGATTTAAAATGTCCTGGTATTTCAAAGCTTTCATGATGCCATGCACCTTAACAAGGTTCCCCGGGCCTCTGGAAGAGAAACAGGCCCACAGCATCACCGATCCTCCCCCATACTTCACAGTGGGCATGAGATGCTTTTCTGCATATTCATCTTTTGTGTTCCGCCAGACCCTCTTAGAGTGATTGTTGCCAGAAAGCTCTATCTTGGTCTCATCTGACCAAAGCACACAGTAGTTGAAGTCCCAGTACCGCTTAGCAAACTCCAGACGTTTGCGTTTATGATTGTGAGTGAGAAAAGGTTTTTTCCGTGCATGCCTCCCAAACAGCTTGTTGGCATGTAGATGGTGCCTGATGGTTGTTTTGGAGACTTTGTGACCCCAAGATGCAACAATTTGTTGTAATTCTTTAACAGTGATCTTTGGAGTATATTTTATTACCCCTCAGCCCTAAAGGCTGACGGGGTATTGCTATCCTTCGTGCGGTTGGGCGGTTGGGCGGGCGGGCGGTCGGGCGGCGGGCGGGCGGGCGTCTCCAAAAACTTCGACATCGGGCTGAGGGGTATTCCGTGCATTGCACGCCTATTTTTTCTCTTACCATCCTCCTCACTGTGCGTGGTGGCAAAATAACCTTGCGTCCTCGTCCAGGCTTGTTTACCACTGTTTCAGTTGTTTAAAACTTCTTGATTCCTCTGACAGTAGATATTTATACCCCAGGGAAACAGGAAGTGATGATTTACTAATTAAATGTTCCTTGATACTCTATCAACTTTGTAAACTACTGTAGAAATTACAGAAATATTTCAATTACATTTAATTCCTAGGAATAGTAAGGGGGGCCAATAATTGTGGAATAGATGATTTGATGTAATATAATTACTTCTTAGTCACGGATGTTTTTTTTCTCTTAAAATTCACTTGAGTTGAAGGTTACATTTTTCTACAATTTTCAGTGTGAGAGTATGCTTCTGCAATTAAAAATTGAATTTATTTTAAGGCTTTTAACACATCTTAACCAGGGGTGCCAATAATTATGAAGGGCGCTTTATGTGGAAATATTTGGAAAGAAACAGTACAGAAGTTGGAACTTTGCTTACATCCACAGCATGATTTGATTGGTGGGGAAACATTCTTTTTCATGGTGAGGTCTGAGTCGATGTCAAGGGTTATGGGAATGTGTGAAGATGTTTCGATTGTCCAATTCCCTCTCAGCACCGTGGCCCCAAACAATCAAATGTTTCATTTGCAATTATAGCAATGCTCTTGAAAGACTCAATTGTTACACTATTTTAATCATCTTTGCATTTCGATTATATGTGAAGTATTCACAAAAGCATAAAAATTGTATGAAATGTCCAAACTGAAATGAGGTAGGATTGTTTTTTTGTTGTTAAAAATACAACATTATTCACCCCAGGACAAAACATAATGAGTAAGATCTACTGGAACGTCTAAAACATTTTATTGCACTTCATTTCTGTCCGTGTCTCTGAAATTAGCGGTGAAGCACGACAGGCTTGGGACATGAGAACTGCCTAAGCCATCTACCAAGGGAACATGATATGGCACATCTGAATACAGCAGTGTGGTGCAGCACAAGCTATTAAGCATAGTTCAAAAACCAGAAAGAGGTTAGCAGTGTCCCTATGTGAAAACACAAAGTCCTCCAAGAAAGACTAGCCGGTTACATAATCCTGATAGCATTGGTTGGGTTGGCTGACTCTGCCTGCAGGCGTCACCACCAGCTGTCAGTCAGGGGAGCCACCTGCCATTGGTGTGCCTTGGTGTGCCACAGGGCGGCACAGGTGGAGGGGAGGCAGTTTGTACAGTTTCTGGATCAGGTGCAGGAGAGGTGGACATTTGCAGCAAGTCCTCGTCACAGCATGGCGGTGGGGGCTCGTTAACCAGAAGGAAATGTCGCCTGTTCCTGATGTACCTGGTTTCTTGTGATGCTATTATATTGCTGTTGGTTTGCGGAACTGGGCCTTCTACTCTGGCAACTTGGTCAAAACCACGGGCAGTGTGTACCCTGACTGTCTGCTCTGGTCTTAACCCAGGGAGACGCCGCGCACCGTGGTCATGGTACGCTTTCCCCCTCACTCTCTGCTGGTGATGGCAGCTGTCACATTAGGATGGACGGCAAGCCTTAGCATGTTTGTGGTCGTTGGCAAGAATGTTCCGGTCTGCCAGGACATGAGGCGCTGAGCAGGAGAGGGTAGTCCATCACAAGGAACATTGGGCGAGTTGAGGGGTGCCGCTTGAATGTCTCTGCCATCACGGTGGCATTTTTCGAGCAGGTGCTTGGCAGATCACACGGCACGCTCCGCGAGGCCGTTAGATCGTCCGTAGTATAGGCTGCTCCGAATGTATTTTAAGTCCCTTGCATATGCAAAATCTGCAAAGCCCTTACCCATGAACTGAGTCCCGGTGTCTGTCATGAGAGTGTGAGGCTCACCATGTGTCGTAAAGTGTCGCTTCAGCTTCGCTGTGACTGTAGTGCTGGTCATGTTGGGGAGGAGGTTTAACTCATACCACCCTGAGAGGGAGTCCCCCAGGACCATGGGCATTTTACCATTCAAATATGTCAGCAGCAATGAACGACTATGGCAGCTCAGGGATGTCATGGAGGTGCATGGGTTCTTTTGCACGGTGAGGCTGAATGGAGTTAGAGGATGTGCTGTGACACACTTCTCTTTCAGTGTCGGTGTACATTGAAGGCCAGTACATAGTGTGTCCTGCTTGGTGTCTGGTGGCCTCTGTTCCAGGGTGGTCAACATAGACTTTTTGCAGTACAGCAGGTATTATTAGTCTTTGTCCACGGAGCAACAGTCCATCCTCCACCGTCAGCTCTGCCCTCATGGAGAAGAATGGCGGCAGCCCTTGAGGAAGTTCCCCAGAGGTGTGCGGCCAGCCCTACATTACAACACCACAGAGCTGTTGGCAAATGGCGTTGTCTTTCACTGCATTCCTTAGTTCATCTGTACGGCGGGAGGAGAGCACCTGCACTGTCATGACCTCCAACAGGTCATCAGTGAGTGGTGACTCAGTCACAGGCAAGTGTGCACGTGGCAGAGCGTCTGCAACAAACAGTTCCTCACCACGTTTGTATGTCACGTCCAGGTTGTATCGATGCAATTTCAACATCATACCTTGCAGGCGGGGTGATGCAGCATGCAGTGATTTCCCCAAAGAGCGGATGATCTGTTTCAGCAGTGGCAGGGCGGCCATAGATAATATCATGGAATTTTTTTGTCGCAAAGACCAGTGCCAGCATTTCATTTTCAATCTGAGCACACCTGGACTCAGCTGGAGTGAGGGCAAGTGATGCAAACGTGACAGGCCTCCCTTGCTGGAGGCACAGCGCACCAAGACTGTGTTGGGAGGCATCTGCTGATATGACCACAGGCTTGGATGTGTTGAAAAACTGCAGCACAGGGGGGTTTGTCACCACCTGCTTTAGTTTGCTCACTGCTGCATCGTGGGCATCATGCCAGTGCCGCTCCACACCCTGGTGTGTCAGCCGTCTCAAGGGGCCCGTCACCTCACTGTACTGGGGAATGAACTTGGACAGAATATTCGACATGCCCAGGAACTGTTGTAGAGTATGTTTGTCCTGTGGCTTCTACATTCTAATCAAGTAAATCAGAACAAATTTAGAGAGGAATGTCTCGGTGGCTTCTCCAAATGGGCAGTTCAGGTACCTCGTGTGCCAAATCAGATTTCTCAGATATTAAACTGTAAAACCCATCTAATTATACTTATATGTCACTACAGGCATACATTCCACCCAAATACAACCAGTTTTTAATTTTCAGAATTTATAAATATTTTTTTAATTGCTATTTCTGCCAGTCCTGTTGTAAAGGCCGATAGAATCGAGAGGCTAAGTGCAGCGGTAGGAGAAAACCAGAGCAGCACAGACTCACAGAGAGAGGTACAGACCAAACAACAGACAGCTCTCTCGCTTCCAAAAGGACACCCAACCGTCCGCAAAAAGGATGCAAAGTGAAAGAGGGAGAAAGAGGAAGTATCTCGTGATCCAAGAAAACAAAGCATCTAAAATGGTGGGACACAAAGGTAAGAGAGGGAAAGGAGGAAAACGGAATTTCCCTGGAGAAATAGGAACCACAAAAGAAATGTGACGATATTTCGCCAACAATTCCTGTGAACAGATATTTTCTGGCTGTTGTGTTCGCTAAAATCAGACACTCCAGCGAGGGAGGCGTGACGGACATCCGGATTATATAAACTCAGAGGAAGGTGCCGCCCACGCCTGACGAAAGGAATCCGAAATTTAAAGGGACAGAAGTGGTTCCGAAAAGTTACTCAAAGAGAGTCTAAAAACCACAAATACGGTCAAAACCATGACACCTATAGCCTATACAATTTCCCATTCGAAGACAATAAATACAAAGAAAATGAAGTTTGGTTCCACTGGAGCAGATTTATTTTTTTAAAAAGCAAATTAATAATATTATGAATACAATGGAAAGGTTAAACATGGAAAAGTAGTTAAAAGAACAAAAACCCCTGCAATTATTTATACAAGAAAAATGCCGCTATTGTCTTACTACCCCACACGGAAATAACCTCTATAAACATATAGGTTTCAAAAATATGCGACATACATAAAATTGGCCGTTTTCATATAAGTACATACATGCACCTATATGTACTTATTAAATATGAAAACGGCAAATTAATATTTCCGTGTTTTTAAAATTTTTTTAATTTGGCGTTTCCAATCCCACCCGAGTCTGGGATTTTCAAGTAAGGCATTATGTACCAACTTTTAGGCTCATTCGCACATGCAGCCACCTGCTGACAATTCAGGAGAATGCACTCAGCCCACGACCATTAGCGATTCCCTGCTATTCATTGGCTGGGAGAAGCTTCACTAACTCAGAACGTGGCCATGTAATTGACAAAGACTCTAATGGTCAGAATCTTATATATGAGCCCCCGTCTGGCCAACAGGATGCGCCTAAGATAACTCTAACCTACATAACCTTTCCCAGCAGGCCCTTCGTAATTTGCATCCCTGTAGCGCATTGGCCAATTGCGCGCTACTTCTGAAAAGAGCTTCCGACTACTGCTGGTTGATACAAGACGGAGATAAAAACCTATATGTTTATATACAGTACAGGCCAAAAGTTTGGACACACCTTCTCATTCAATGCCTTTCCTTTATTTTCATGACTATTTACATTGTAGATTCTCACTGAAGGCATCAAAACAATGAATGAACACATGGAATTATGTACTCGACAAAAAAGTGTGAAATGCCTGTAACTGAAAACGTCTTATATTCTAGTTTCTTCAAAATAGCCACCATTTACTCTGCTTACTGCTTTGCACACTCTTGGCATTCACTTGATGAGCTTCAAGAGGTCGTCACCTGAAATGGTTTTCACTTCACAAGTGTGCCTTGTCAGGGTTAATTAGTGGAATTTCTTGCCTTATCAATGGGGTTGGGGCCATCAGTTGTGTTGTGCAGAAGTCAGGTTGATACACAGCCGACAGCCCCATTGGACAACTGTTTGATACATACACAATTCCACACGTGTTCATTCATAGTTTTGATGCCTTCAGTGAGAATCTACAATGTAAATAGTCATGAAAATAAAGGAAACGTATTGAATGAGAAGGTGTGTCCAAACTTTTGGCCTGTACAGTTGGTTCTTTCCGTGTGGGAATTTAAGAATCCTTGTTATTTCATCCCTGTGGGAAAAAGTCTGGGACCTTTAGTTGCTATACAAGCATCTCAAATAAAAGACAAGTGTCTGTTCATTAAAACTGTGAACAGAAATGTAGACTTTGTCTTCAAATTCATTAACCACAGTGAAATGCTCAAATAGATGTGGGGATGAAAATGACTTTTGAAAGGCATGTTTACTTGAATGTATGTTTTTCTGTGTACTTTTATTTTGTTAGTTTAGTTTTATTTTGCTACATTTAGACTAACGACCTGTGAGCCATATTCATCTAGAAATTTATAGCATTACAGACATGATAGAAAACATTACATTTGGTGGATGTAACAGTGTAGTGTATAACCTTTCAGTGGATGTGTATGAGCTTTAATGATGTGAATCCAATTTTATCTAATGTGGTGAATCTGGCAGTGACTTAAACTTGAAAAAAATTCTTAATTGATGAAATAATCATAATCAAACCATTTTGTTTTCATAAATTTCCTTCTCTTCCCCAATACACAACTCAATCTTCATAGAATGGAAATAGGTCTGGACAAGAAAGAATTGATGACCCTGTTATTGTTAATGTTTCAGGGAAAAAATGTAACAAATAGCTTTTTGTCTCCTCTCACTTGCCATAGTTAATAAAGACTGGTTTACACATAACATACTGTTGTCGCATGTCAACATGTATTTAGGACAGGGGTGTCAAACTCATTTTTGTCTGGGGGCTGAATACAGCTTAATCTGATCTCAAGCGGGCCGGGCCAGTAAACTCATTGCAAAATTACACAGAACTAACAATAAGTCCACTTTTTTTCTTTATATAATTAGGCACTAATACTAATAATTAGTGCAAAGAAGAATAAGTCAAATAAAAAACCTTTATTAAATTAATTTGCCTTTTTCTAAATACATTATGAACAACCTAAGAACTTAAAAAAGTATGTGCAATTTTATCAACACTTTTACTCAGTTTAACATTTATTTAAGTGCGTTATGCATAACTGATCACAGTGATAGTAACAATGTTGCAAAACATTTAGGCACTGCTTTGTGGAACTTAAAAACACTGTTTTTTCAACATCTGGAAAGCAATTTGAACAAATGAATGACTTCCACAGCAATTACTCGTCTTGCTTCGTATTTGCCCCTGAAACTTGGCATCGTTCAATGCCCGTGCAGTAGGTGGCGGTATGCATCGTAACTCCACCAATAAAACCCAAAGAAGACGAACATAGCACTGGTCCGCCGGAAAAAAAGACGAAGAAGCACGAGCACAATAGTTCGAAAGACGTCGGTAGGACGACTTGGGACAAATTTGTGTGCAAACAAGTCCAAAAGTGGCCCGAACAATATCACGTTACATTAGCCTGTGTATGTATAACACAGCTGGAAGCTCAACATGTGCAGAGACATTAACTCACGCTGTTCGTAGTGTTACCGTTCAAACAAGTTGAGCAGCTACCGCTTAAAGTCCCCCTCTAGTCATTCTTTTTAGCCATTTAGCTTCTCGGTGGTCTTTGACAGAGGCGGATTTACTGCAGACTGACTTTACGAAGACAGCCTTTTTCGCACATTGCACACAGGGCTTAAAGCTCGAAAAATTGCCATGCCGGAAAACTGAAAAATCCAAGAGTTGCGTCCTAACGCACTTTGTGACAGAGGTGTATAGTTACGAACAGTAGCCTACTTTAGTTTTTTTTTTTTTTTTTTTGAGGATTTGTACTTTGAGTTTTGCCTTGCATTCATACTCTACTACATTTAAAAGATAAAAAGTATACTTTCACTTCGTTATGGTGACACTGTCCACTTCGTTACTCGTTACAAATTCAAATATGAATGTAATTCATCATAAGGATTATCTGGATTTGGCGCGTTCAAGAACAACGGTGCTCGACAGGGTACCTTTGTACGGATGTTGACGCCAACGGACATGAAGCTGCAAATTTATGCATGCAGTTACAATAAACTATCACTAGATAGCACACCAGGATCAGTTACTGAATATTCACAAGCAAGCGAAGCTGAAACACGGTTTTATGGATGAGTTCACTCTTAATTTAAATGCAGGATTCTACTTTTATTAAAGCATTTACATTGTGATATTGACACTTTTGGTTAATCCTCTGAGTATTTAATGCACTACAGTTTAAATGTATCTGTATATAGTATTTGGAATCAAATACTGATTTCGCTGATGAGGGTGCGAGGCTAAAGGAAAAATGGATAAAGCAATTTCCGCCAACAGACGCTGAACAGACGTAAATGCTACCACCTCCTGGTGTTAGTTCCGCCGCAGTGTTGCTATCATGTTGTCTGCGCGTACTAAAACACTGCGCCCCTAGCGGACAATATAGGAACCACAGATTTTAAAGAAAATTACAGTAAATTGATTCTTTTTTTTAAATAATGCAGATTTATCCCCCGGGCCGTACTGAACCCCCAGGCGGGCCGGATCCGGCCCGCGGGCCGTATGTTTGACACCCCTGATTTAGGATCAAATGTGATGCCAATTTCACATGTTCACATGCAAGTCATACGTTATTGTGTGAAATTCCTGTTATTTCTGTAAGAGACTTTGAACTAATATGCAGATATTACCTTGAGAATAAAAATATGAGCTATGATAAAGGAATTTTAATTTTATATTCCTGGTATCACCTTCACAAAAAGAAACTCAGAGAAAAAATCAGTCAGAGACAGAGAAGTTAATATCCAAGCCAAAGTTTGTTGACTCTCTCTGCAGCACAGAGGATCCCCACATACACGTGAAGTCAGCAAAATGGAGGATACATAATTAGAAAGTTCTCTGGTATTTGTAGGAATACTCCATGGCGTTCTCCTCCCCCAGTGCTGATTTACATATCACGCGAGCCTTTGCGGTCACACGCAACCGCGTCAAGTTGGTACGTAACCGCGTCAAGCTGTCTAGGGATACACACACATACATCTTGCTAGGGAGGAGAGCACCTGCCTTCTGTCTCAGTTCTGGCTCCAGCTTATCTTGTTATGGATTCTGGAGCTTTCTATAAACACATAAACTTAGAGAAAGAGAAAAACATCTTGTCCTTGGTACAGACCCTTCAGGTCTGTATGACTTTAGATAGGCTATATGTCATGACGCACTGGTACAGTTATGCAGGCCCCTGCTAAATCAGAAATATGCAAGCATACACACACTCTAGGCCTATGAAGTTGTGAACTAAAACAGAATATGAGCAAGCAAGGATAAGCAATTAATAATAATTAAATGAATCAATAGAAAAATGATTCTACAAGCTAGGCATCATGTATGACAGTTGCTAAAGTAAGATATGAGCTGTACAATAGGTATGACAAACAGAACCTGCCACTGGGTATATGAGCTATATAGGAGACCAATATGCCCTCTATAAGCACATATATGCACCTGAATTTGGCCCATATGCGGCATATATGCAATATATGCGCGCATTTATATTCATATAGATTCCTTCCATGTGGTACAGCACAACTAACCAGGGACTCGAACCTTGGTCTCCAGCGCTGCATCCCTACATCCTAACCACTATCACTTGACTGTTATGCTGGTGTCATATTGCCCATATAAAGAATGAGTCAAGAACATAAGTCCCTTACCACATATGTGCTGTTGTGCCCTCAGTATTCATGTTTTCTGTCAAAAACAACTTTGAACACGATGGTGCGAGTAACATTTTACTAGGCGTGATACCGTAATTCATAACTTCAGTCAGCATCCAAAGTGGCGCCCCTATGCCTCTCTGTGAGGCAGTAGACCCGCGGCGATTTCTCCCAGCCAACGAGAGCTATATCACAGGCAGTGACATCAGGGTGCTCGACCAATCAGCAGTGGCCTCGAGCATTTCAAACTTCTTTTCTTCTCCAGACCTCTCACAGTGCGGTTGTGTGCCCTTACCCAGTCCCACTCACAAGGACCTAACGTCATTACTCATGAAATAAAACTGATGAAAACTCACGCATTAAAAAGTTGAAAAGGTTTGCCAAAAGTTGAGATAGGTGTTGTTTATGTAGGATTTCTACAAATCAGTGAAATTTTGCGTGAAAAATTAAGAAATTGGTGGTGAGGATCATACGCCCTGTTCACCTAAACCTACAGCAAGTATTGATAAGACTATTTATGGACTTACATCCAGCGCAGGGTACTTTTTTACAGTCAGCTTCTTAAGGTGTTCTTTAGTGCCATATAAAGGGTTAACCCTTTAGGCGCCGGAGTTTATTTAGGAAAATATTCCATTTTCATTTCAAGATTTCATAAGGATGGTGAGAGATAAAGGCATACTGTAAATGACAAAAATATTCATTATAACCCAAAGTTTGTGATTTGAGTACATTTACTCATGTAATTTGCATATTGTGATGTCACAAGGCGGCGGCCATATTGGATTACATAACTCTCAATAAAATTTAAGTTTAAACCTATTTACACAGTAGATTTTTTTGTTTCTTTTGTGTTTGTCATGTTATCTACAAAATTGAGGAAGAGGAATCTGATGGGAGTAAATTTATTCATCTAAATTGCATACTGTGATGTCTACAGGCGGCAGAAATATTGGATTACATAACTCTCAGTAAAACTGGATTTTGATCATATTTACACAGATTATTGTTATTTTTATTTTGTCTTCTCATCCTCAAAATAAGGAGCAGGAATCAGAAGAAGGTAAAACAGACAGTATTAAAATATAGTTTTCTAGTAGCCCACCAGCCAAGTAACACAGAAGCCTAATCTGTCTATCTATCAAGATGGCAGTTTCTGCAGTTTTCATTCGCTGGTCAGCTGTATCTACTCCTCCCATAAAGGAGTCATAACTGCCAACGCACTCTTGTTTCCTGATTTTAGGAAAACCAGTCACATTTCCCTTGGTTCATATACATTTCTGAAGTCTGGGTCTGATCATTGACATGCTGCTTTTTGTGGACCGTCGTTGCACATGCTATGCACAGAGGCACCGTCACTTTCACTTTCATCTTTTAGGAAAACCAGTCACATTTCCCTTGGTTCATATACATTTCTGAAGTCTGGGTCTGATCATTGACATGCTGCTTTTTGTGGACCGTCGTTGCACATGCTATGCACAGAGGCACCGTCACTTTCACTCTCATCTTTTAGGAAAACCAGTCACATGTCCCTTGGTTCATATACATTTCTGAAGTCTGGGTCTGATCATTGACATGCTGCTTTTTGTGGACCGTCGTTGCACATGCTATGCACAGAGGCACCGTCACTTTCACTTTCATCTTTTAGGAAAACCAGTCACATGTCCCTTGGTTCATATACATTTCTTTTTTTTTTTTTTTTTTTTTTTAATTTATTATTTTTTTTAATTGAACATGGACAGAGTTACAAGTTATGGCAGTTGACATCAAACAAAGGCACAATAATACTTCAGTACAGAAACAATATAGAATGTACAGGCATAATCATATTGACATCTCAATCTATTCTCTCCACGCCAACCCACATACCCCTTTTGTTAGTGTCTCTAAGCAATCAGGTCCCAGGTACGTCATAAATGGCTCCCAAATTTTGTCAAACTTGTAAGGTTCCTCTTTTAAGTAAAAGCTGAGGGCCTCAAGTGGCATGAATTCCAACACCCCATTTATCCACTGTGTTGTATTAGGGGGGTCTTCTGTCGCCCACTTTAACAGAATACATCTTCTGGCACAGAAGAGCAAAATTTTTACAAGTGTCAACTTGTTAACAGAGATATCTGGGGGGTAGTCCATACCCAGTATACAAAACAAAGGAGAGATTTGAATTGTTTTACCCACAATGACATTGATTTCCTTAAGTACATCTCCCCAAAATTTATTAATGTGTACACAATCCCACAAGCAATGAATGTATGAACCTTCCTCAATCTTACACTTATTACAGAACTTTGATAGATCTGGGTTCATTTTATTACGTCGTAATGGGGTAATATGTAATCTGTGTGTGATTCTAAATTGTAACTCCTTTGCTTTATTGGTGGTAAAACACCCATTTAGATTAATCCACAACTCGTCCCAATCTCCTGTTTGTATTTGAACACCAAAGTCAGCCTCCCATTTTGACTTAACTGTTGCTGTATTCTCTTTCATCATCTTGCAGAACTCTGAATAAAATCTTGTCACTAGTTTTGAGTCATTTTTGCCAATGAATATGATCTCCAGAGAGGAAGTTGTACAACTAATCTGGCACTGCTTGACAATGTTTACAACGTAGCTACGTAATTGGAAATATCTAAAAAGTTGTGTGCCTGGTATTCCTTTCTCAGTCATTAGCTGATCAAAGCTCAGCACTGAGTCTTTTACCCATATATCCCCTAATGTCCTAATGCCTTTGTCATCCCACACACTGAAAGAACCTTTCTCAAGACTGGGAGGGAAATCTGGATTGAAACTCAGTGGGGTCAGTAAAGATGTGACTTTATCCTGACCTTCTATTTTCCTTATCAACCTCCAAACTTTAAGAGTGTTTTGTAAAAGAAAATCTCCCTTTACAGCTGAACTTGCCCATTCCTTTGATGTGTATAGAATGTTCTTTAGAGGTATAGGGGATATTTTCTCAGACTCTATATCCAACCATGTGGATTCTGGATCTTCCTGAAACCAGTCTCGAATATATCTACATTGGCATGCCAATTGGTATAGCTTAATATCGGGAACAGCTAGTCCACCCTTCTCTACTGGGAGTTGTAATCTTGCCAATTTCAATCTTGAGCCTTTGTTGCGCCATAAAAAAGATATGAGTGCACTATTTAACTCCTTAGAGGATGCACGTGTCAGTAGTATTGGAACCATTTGGAAGGGGTATAATAGGCGTGGGAGTATGTTCATTTTGAATAGGTGCACCCTACCCAGAAGTGACAATGGAAGACCAGACCAGCGAGAAAGGTCTTGTTTAATGCGGCGAATAAGGGGGACAAAATTAGCCTTATACAGATCAGGTAAGCAGGGGGTGATATGAATGCCTAGATATGCAAACCCTGAGGGGGACCATCTAAATGGGGAGGCATCAGCAGAGACACAGGGGTTCTGCTTGGAGAGAGACATTGCCTCTGATTTTAGGTAATTGATTTTGTATCCAGAAAATGTAGAAAACATATCGATAAGTTCAATAATGCGACTGATTGAGTCCATGGGTTCGCTTATATATAATAATATGTCATCAGCATAAAGTGAAATTTTATGCTCCTTAATTTGTGTCTTGATACCTTTAATGCAACAGTCTGTGCAAATAGCCTCTGCCAATGGCTCTATGGCCAGTGCAAAGAGGAGGGGTGACAAAGGACACCCTTGAGCAGTACCCCGCCCAAGTGGAAAGACGCTGGAACATTTGCCATTAGTTAGCACACATGCTTTTGGCGCAGCATATAAGACTTTTACCCATTTTATAAAATTATCCCCAAGCCCAAAACACTCTAGAATATGAAACATATAAGGAAATTCTATTCTGTCAAAGGCTTTCTCAGCGTCTAGTGACACTACCAATGCCTTCTTTGTTATCCTGGTGCCGTACTGTATTAAATTTAAAAGCCTTCTTACATTATTACAAGAGTTGCGACCTTTTATAAACCCAGTCTGGTCAGCAGACACCAGCTGTGGCATCGCAGTCTCAAGTCGCGTTGCTAATATTTTAGCTAGCAGTTTTCTGTCTAAATTTAACAGGGAAATTGGGCGGAATGATGCACATTCATCTGCTGGTCTACCCTTCTTGTGAATGAGGGAGATACAAGCTTCAGTTGAAGAGCTTGGCAGATAACCATCTTCAAAGGACTGTTCCAGTGCAGACATTAGTGGTTCTACTAAGCAGTCTTTAAATTCTTTATAAAATTCTGCTGTGAAGCCATCAGGCCCAGGAGCCTTATTATTACTGAGTTTGCCTATTGCAATGAGTAGTTCTTCTCTAGTAATGGGGTCGTTAAGTGATTTCCTCTCATCTGAAGAGAGACAGGGCAAGTCAATGTTAGACAGAAAACTTAGCATATTTTGTTTGGACTCATGTGTTGTCTCAGATGTATATAAATTCTTGTAAAAGGACTGGAAAGTGGCATTAATGTCCTTATTATGATAATGTCTATTGCCATACTTGTCTTGTATAGCTGGTATAGCCTGTGGTTGCGTTTTCTCACGCACTAAGTTTGCGAGGTATCTACTAGGTTTGTTCCCATATTCATACATCCTCTGTTTACAAAAAAGTAAAGATTTCTCAGCCTCTGACGTAAGAATGGTCTCAAGGGATGTTTTAGTTGCATCAAGTTGTAACCGAACTGCAGGTGATGGGCTAGCATTAAACTTCCTCTGTAAATCTGATAACTGATTTTCCAGCTCCAGGCGCTTATTGGCTTGAGTTTTTTTTTGGTGTGCCATATATGAGATAATGCCCCCTCGTATAAATGCTTTAGCTGTGTCCCATAAGAGTTGAGGTCTTACCTCGGGTGTTTTATTGACTGCCATAAAATATTGGAACTGTGCCCTGACAAATATTTTGAAATGTGGGTCTTTTAACATATAGTTTTTAAATCTCCACCCGCCATGGTGTCTCTCAGCAGAACATGAAATTTCAAGAAATACTGGTGCGTGGTCAGATATCAAAATGTTTCCAATTGAACATGAGATAACTTTCCCCATTGATGCTTTAGGTGTAAAAAAATAATCAATTCTAGAGGAGGTCTTGTGTACATTTGAATAAAATGTATGCTCTTTAGCATTAGGGCGCAATGTTCTCCAGGTGTCAAGCAGACCTAATTCAGAAAGGCATTGCAAGAGAGACTGACTTAAGTTAGAATGAAGTTGCAGCTTATGGGACTTATCAAGATGATGTAGACAACAATTGAAGTCCCCACCCACCACTGAAGAGGGAAACAACCAATCTGAAAAAATAGAAAATACATGTGTGTGGAATGTTATTGGGTGGTTTGGAGGGGCATAAATATTCAAAAGAGATGTATATTCTCCATACAAAAGGCCTTTGATTAAAACGTATCGACCCAATTTATCTGTCCTAACTTCCACTTCAGTCAATGGAAGGGATTTGTGTATCAGAATGGCAACACCTCTACTCCTGCTGTTAAATGAGGCGTGATAAACTTGTCCTACCCAGTCTTTTTTTAATTTAAGGTGTTCTGAGTCAGTTAAATGTGTTTCCTGTAACATAGCTATCTGAATCTTCTCTTTTTTAAGATAACATAAGATTTTTTTCCGTTTAATTGGGTTATGAATGCCATGCACATTCCATGAGCACACCTTAAGGGCTGTTATAGTAATACTGATGCATTGAAATATAAGAAGTAAATAATTGTGGTGCACTTAGAGGAATCACTTGTACCCTGCAATCTGCCATTTCTACTAAAGACAACATAACATAAAAATGTTCTGTCCTAACAAGAAGAAGAAAGAAAAAAAAACATACCAAGAGAAGTAACTCACAAACAAATCCCCCAAAAACAAAACCCACCTCCCCCCTGACACTTCTATTCTCCCCGTCGAAGTGCACAAGTTGGTGCATTTAGCACTAAAACCATCACTCCTCAACATAGTATACATTATCAAACTGCAAAACATCAATCACTGATCATTATTCAATTGAACAGACTGAAGCCCTTTCAGACAACAGTAACAACGTGACATCTAATGTCCGAATGCGGTATTTTCCATCCTCCATTCATTGTGAAATTGTAGACGCATCTTAGACAGCAGCTAACAGGACGTGCGCGAAGTTATACGTGCATCAACTATGTATCAATCAGTCTCACTGTCACGCTCGACCCCAACGGCTTCATCTGGAGGTATCTCCAGTGCAGGGGCGATGGTGTTGGCAAAGAAACTCTCCGCGTCCTCTGGTTTGTCAAAAACTTGTCGCTTACCTCCTCGGAAGGTGATCTGCAGCTTTGCTGGGGGAATCAGGCCGTACCGTACATCGGGGAGATCTCTCATCCTGGCTTTTACATCCTTGAACGCAGCTCTCTTTTTCGCAACATGTGGGGGCCAGTCCTGGAAGATGTGAACCCTGTTGTTTCGGAAAGTCAGCACACCCTTCTCCCTTGATCGCCGGAGTATTTCTTGTCTCACCTGGTCGTGATGCACCCGTACAATGATCGGTCGAGGAGGGCGCTTGGGGTCTTTAGCTACGAGGCTTCGGTGAGCCCGATCACAGATAGGCAGCTGATTCGGCTGCTTGGGCATGCCTAAAGTCTCGCTGAAAAATTCCTCCATGAACGCTGTAATCCTTGGTCCCTCTGTATCCTCCGGGATGCCGATCACTCTTAAGTTTTGGCGGCGGCTGCGAGCTTCCAGGTCTTCCAACCTCTCGCTTAGGGCAGCATTTTCTTTAGCTAGCTGGGCACACAGGCTCTCCAATTGTAATGTTCTGGAGTCTATATCTCCCAGCGAGTTTTCAACATCTGTCAAGCGCCCCCCAAAAGACATTACAGTTGTTTGTACAGCTGCAATCGAGTCATGAGTCTCTTCTCTGAACTTTTCTAAGAGACTCATCACGTTAGCCAAAGTCGGCTCGGTGTCATTAGCTTTCGCGTGATCGTCCACTTTGGCCTTGGTTAGAGTTGAAGTTTCGCGTTTCCCCGTGGTCTTTTTCGTTCCTGACATTTCGCTTGTAAAATGTGTCACTGTGGTTTATATTTATAGGTCTACAGCCGTAAACTATTAAGTTTGCATTAAATTATTGTCGAATGTTTCAGGAGCCGGTATGGGACACGTCTACTCGCTATCCATGCTCAGCAGCGCCCCCTTGGTTCATATACATTTCTGAAGTCTGGGTCTGATCATTGACATGCTGCTTTTTGTGGACCGTCGTTGCACATGCTATGCACAGAGGTACCGTCACTTTCACTTTCATCTTTTAGGAAAACCAGTCACATTTCCCTTGGTTCATATACATTTCTGAAGTCTGGGTATGATCATTGACATGCTGCTTTTTGTGGACCGTCGTTGCACATGCTATGCACAGAGGCACCGTCACTTTCACTTTCATCTTTTAGGAAAACCAGTCACATTTCCCTTGGTTCATATACATTTCTGAAGTCTGGGTCTGATCATTGACATGCTGCTTTTTGTGGACCGTCGTTGCACATGCTATGCACAGAGGCACCGTCACTTTCACTTTCATCTTTTAGGAAAACCAGTCACATGTCCCTTGGTTCATATACATTTCTGAAGTCTGGGTCTGATCATTGACATGCTGCTTTTTGTGGACCGTCGTTGCACATGCTATGCACAGAGGCACCGTCACTTTCACTCTCATCTTTTAGGAAAACCAGTCACATGTCCCTTGGTTCATATACATTTCTGAAGTCTGGGTCTGATCATTGACATGCTGCTTTTTGTGGACCGTCGTTGCACATGCTATGCACAGAGGCACCGTCACTTTCACTTTCATCTTTTAGGAAAACCAGTCACATGTCCCTTGGTTCATATACATTTCTGAAGTCTGGGTCTGATCATTGACATGCTGCTTTTTGTGGACCGTCGTTGCACATGCTATGCACAGAGGCACCGTCACTTTCACTTTCATCTTTTAGGAGAACCAGTCACATTTCCCTCGGTTCATATACATTTCTGAAGTCTGGGTCTGATCATTGACATGCTGCTTTTTGTGGACCGTCGTTGCACATGCTATGCACAGAGGCACCGTCACTTTCACTCTCATCTTTTAGGAAAACCAGTCACATTTCCCTTGGTTCATATACATTTCTGAAGTCTGGGTCTGATCATTGACATGCTGCTTTTTGTGGACCGTCGTTGCGCATGCGATGCACAGAGGCACCGTCACTTTCACTTTCATCTTTTAGGAAAACCAGCCACATTTCCCTTGGTTCATATACATTTCTGAAGTCTGGGTCTGATCATTGACATGCTGCCTTTTGTGGACCGTCGTTGCGCATGCTATGCACAGAGGCACCGTCACTTTCACTTTCATCCTTTAGGAAAACCAGTCACATTTCCCTTGGTTCATATACATTTCTGAAGTCTGGGTCTGATCATTGACATGCTGCTTTTTGTGGACCGCCGTTGCACATGCTATGCACAGAGGCACCGTCACTTTCACTTTCATCTTTTAGGAAAACCAGTCACATTTCCCTTGGTTCATATACATTTCTGAAGTCTGGGTATGATCATTGACATGCTGCTTTTTGTGGACCGCCGTTGCACATGCTATGCACAGAGGCACCGTCACTTTCACTTTCATCTTTTAGGAAAACCTGTCACATTTCCCTTGGTTCATATACATTTCTGAAGTCTGGGTATGATCATTGACATGCTGCTTTTTGTGGACCGCCGTTGCACATGCTATGCACAGAGGCACCGTCACTTTCACTTTCATCCTTTAGGAAAACCTGTCACATTTCCCTTGGTTCATATACATTTCTGAAGTCTGGGTATGATCATTGACATGCTGCTTTTTGTGGACCGTCGTTGCACATGCTATGCACAGAGGCACTGTCACTTTCACTTTCATCTTTTAGGAAAACCAGTCACATTTCCCTTGGTTCATATACATTTCTGAAGTCTGGGTCTGATCATTGACATGCTGCTTTTTGTGGACCGTCGTTGCGCATGCTATGCACAGAGGCACCGTCACTTTCACTTTCATCTTTTAGGAAAACCAGTCACATTTCCCTTGGTTCATATACATTTCTGAAGTCTGGGTATGATCATTGACATGCTGCTTTTTGTGGACCATCGTTGCACATGCTATGCACAGAGGCACCGTCACTTTCCCTTTCATCTTTTAGGAAAACCAGTCACATTTCCCTTGGTTCATATACATTTCTGAAGTCTGGGTATGATCATTGACATGCTGCTTTTTGTGGACCGTCGTTGCACATGCTATGCACAGAGGCACCGTCACTTTCACTTTCATCTTTTAGGAAAACCAGTCACATTTCCCTTGGTTCATATACATTTCTGAAGTCTGGGTCTGATCATTGACATGCTGCTTTTTGTGGACCGTCATTGCACATGCTATGCACAGAGGCACCGTCACTTTCACTTTCATCTTTTAGGAAAACCAGTCACATTTCCCTTGGTTCATATACATTTCTGAAGTCTGGGTATGATCATTGACATGCTGCTTTTTGTGGACCGTCGTTGCGCATGCTATGCACAGAGGCACCGTCACTTTCACTTTCATCTTTTAGGAAAACCAGTCACATTTCCCTTGGTTCATATACATTTCTGAAGTCTGGGTATGATCATTGACATGCTGCTTTTTGTGGACCGTCGTTGCGCATGCTATGCACAGAGGCACCGTCACTTTCACTCTCATCTTTTAGGAAAACCAGTCACATTTCCCTTGGTTCATATACATTTCTGAAGTCTGGGTATGATCATTGACATGCTGCTTTTTGTGGACCGTCGTTGCGCATGCTATGCACAGAGGCACCATCACTTTCACTCTCATCTTTTAGGAAAACCAGTCACATTTCCCTTGGTTCGTATACATTTCTGAAGTCTGGGTATGATCATTGACATGCTGCTTTTTGTGGACCGTCGTTGCACATGCTATGCACAGAGGTACCGTCACTTTCACTTTCATCTTTTAGGAAAACCAGTCACATTTCCCTTGGTTCATATACATTTCTGAAGTCTGGGTATGATCATTGACATGCTGCTTTTTGTGGACCGTCGTTGCACATGCTATGCACAGAGGCACCGTCACTTTCACTTTCATCTTTTAGGAAAACCAGTCACATTTCCCTTGGTTCATATACATTTCTGAAGTCTGGGTCTGATCATTGACATGCTGCTTTTTGTGGACCGTCGTTGCACATGCTATGCACAGAGGCACCGTCACTTTCACTTTCATCTTTTAGGAAAACCAGTCACATGTCCCTTGGTTCATATACATTTCTGAAGTCTGGGTCTGATCATTGACATGCTGCTTTTTGTGGACCGTCGTTGCACATGCTATGCACAGAGGCACCGTCACTTTCACTCTCATCTTTTAGGAAAACCAGTCACATGTCCCTTGGTTCATATACATTTCTGAAGTCTGGGTCTGATCATTGACATGCTGCTTTTTGTGGACCGTCGTTGCACATGCTATGCACAGAGGCACCGTCACTTTCACTTTCATCTTTTAGGAAAACCAGTCACATGTCCCTTGGTTCATATACATTTCTGAAGTCTGGGTCTGATCATTGACATGCTGCTTTTTGTGGACCGTCGTTGCACATGCTATGCACAGAGGCACCGTCACTTTCACTTTCATCTTTTAGGAGAACCAGTCACATTTCCCTCGGTTCATATACATTTCTGAAGTCTGGGTCTGATCATTGACATGCTGCTTTTTGTGGACCGTCGTTGCACATGCTATGCACAGAGGCACCGTCACTTTCACTCTCATCTTTTAGGAAAACCAGTCACATTTCCCTTGGTTCATATACATTTCTGAAGTCTGGGTCTGATCATTGACATGCTGCTTTTTGTGGACCGTCGTTGCGCATGCGATGCACAGAGGCACCGTCACTTTCACTTTCATCTTTTAGGAAAACCAGCCACATTTCCCTTGGTTCATATACATTTCTGAAGTCTGGGTCTGATCATTGACATGCTGCCTTTTGTGGACCGTCGTTGCGCATGCTATGCACAGAGGCACCGTCACTTTCACTTTCATCCTTTAGGAAAACCAGTCACATTTCCCTTGGTTCATATACATTTCTGAAGTCTGGGTCTGATCATTGACATGCTGCTTTTTGTGGACCGCCGTTGCACATGCTATGCACAGAGGCACCGTCACTTTCACTTTCATCTTTTAGGAAAACCAGTCACATTTCCCTTGGTTCATATACATTTCTGAAGTCTGGGTATGATCATTGACATGCTGCTTTTTGTGGACCGCCGTTGCACATGCTATGCACAGAGGCACCGTCACTTTCACTTTCATCTTTTAGGAAAACCTGTCACATTTCCCTTGGTTCATATACATTTCTGAAGTCTGGGTATGATCATTGACATGCTGCTTTTTGTGGACCGCCGTTGCACATGCTATGCACAGAGGCACCGTCACTTTCACTTTCATCCTTTAGGAAAACCTGTCACATTTCCCTTGGTTCATATACATTTCTGAAGTCTGGGTATGATCATTGACATGCTGCTTTTTGTGGACCGTCGTTGCACATGCTATGCACAGAGGCACTGTCACTTTCACTTTCATCTTTTAGGAAAACCAGTCACATTTCCCTTGGTTCATATACATTTCTGAAGTCTGGGTCTGATCATTGACATGCTGCTTTTTGTGGACCGTCGTTGCGCATGCTATGCACAGAGGCACCGTCACTTTCACTTTCATCTTTTAGGAAAACCAGTCACATTTCCCTTGGTTCATATACATTTCTGAAGTCTGGGTATGATCATTGACATGCTGCTTTTTGTGGACCATCGTTGCACATGCTATGCACAGAGGCACCGTCACTTTCCCTTTCATCTTTTAGGAAAACCAGTCACATTTCCCTTGGTTCATATACATTTCTGAAGTCTGGGTATGATCATTGACATGCTGCTTTTTGTGGACCGTCGTTGCACATGCTATGCACAGAGGCACCGTCACTTTCACTTTCATCTTTTAGGAAAACCAGTCACATTTCCCTTGGTTCATATACATTTCTGAAGTCTGGGTCTGATCATTGACATGCTGCTTTTTGTGGACCGTCATTGCACATGCTATGCACAGAGGCACCGTCACTTTCACTTTCATCTTTTAGGAAAACCAGTCACATTTCCCTTGGTTCATATACATTTCTGAAGTCTGGGTATGATCATTGACATGCTGCTTTTTGTGGACCGTCGTTGCGCATGCTATGCACAGAGGCACCGTCACTTTCACTTTCATCTTTTAGGAAAACCAGTCACATTTCCCTTGGTTCATATACATTTCTGAAGTCTGGGTATGATCATTGACATGCTGCTTTTTGTGGACCGTCGTTGCGCATGCTATGCACAGAGGCACCGTCACTTTCACTCTCATCTTTTAGGAAAACCAGTCACATTTCCCTTGGTTCATATACATTTCTGAAGTCTGGGTATGATCATTGACATGCTGCTTTTTGTGGACCGTCGTTGCGCATGCTATGCACAGAGGCACCATCACTTTCACTCTCATCTTTTAGGAAAACCAGTCACATTTCCCTTGGTTCGTATACATTTCTGAAGTCTGGGTATGATCATTGACATGCTGCTTTTTGTGGACCGTCGTTGCGCATGCTATGCACAGAGGCACCGTCACTTTCACTCTCATCTTTTAGGAAAACCAGTCACATGTCCCTTGGCTCGAATATGTTTCTGAAGTCTGGGTATGATCAGTGCCATGTGCTGCTTTTTATGCGCAAGCTACGCACAGACGCATCGTCCCTTTCACCACACGGCGACCAATCGTCATCAGAGGGTAAATATTTCTCGTCAGGATCAGAATTGGCAAGTACTTGACTAAGTGCTTCATCAACAGTTAAAAAAAAAAAAAAAACCTTTCGACATGCTGTGTGTTTTTGCTGTATTTCGCTCTCTGTCTTTCTCTGTCTGCTCTCTCACTCAGCTTTCTCTGACTCCACTCACTGGGGCCCCTCGCTGTGTTCACTTTGCTCGCTCCACCCCATTTAAAGCTCTGATTTCTCTTTTTTTTCCCGATAAATACGCACCTCTAAGTTACGTCAGGAGGACTGCTGCACATGTTCGCCATCCTGGGGTGCAGAGCAGTTACAAGATTCAATAGATTTTATGGAACAATAGCCTGTTCTATGCAGCAATGTTGCTTGTCGCAATTTTGCAACTTTGGCGCTTAGAGGGTTAAGGTGGTTTAGGGCTCGTTGGAAACGCCAGAGCCCATAGAATCAAATGGTACAAATGGACATTTCTTCCTGTAGAGTGGATATGCTGCATGACAATGTTGTGATTTGTAAACATACTGTATTTATTGTGCGTTACCACCACCGCCGGTACCGGGGGCGTTCGGGTTTAAGGGGTTAAATGCGTAGTATTTACTCCGGTCAGGGGACTGCTGACCATTGCAATTGCCACACTAAGCTCTCTGGATTATGCACACTTCAGTGTCCTTTATAAGTTCATTGGAGCTTTTGTTGTGGTTTTCATTCAGACATATTTTCATATCATGAGGTTCCCCCATTCTCAAGCAATTGGAGAGAGACAGATTCTTCAGAAAATTTGTCTTTATTGAGGCATATTGATAAATATAAAGCCGAGTTCTTTTTGTGCAAGAAGAACTGCCATTCTGCTTTTCACACCCAGTTTTTATACCTTCATCACAAGAAATATCTTCCAAATATGGTTTTTCTGCCCTCTCACGCTACAATGGTTCAATAATGTCTGCATCTTGCTTGTTTTTTGATAGTAAAATCATGTGGCGTCTGCATGTTACTTGTTGTTCTCTTTTTACATTTAGTTGGCGTCCTTTGCAAAATAACTTCAAGGCCACTTGTTTCACAGGACTTTTAGTTGGGTCACAGGTCATCCCAGAGACCGGCAAACCAAAACACTGCCAACTTCCCTTGAAAACTGCAACCAGAAGAGAACAACACTCTTCCAGTGTAATACTGGAGCATCATGCATAACTATATGATTTCTGATGAATGATGGTGACTAATACTGATGGCTGAACAGATATTGCCTGAATCAAGTGAACAGATGTCAATCAAAGCTACGGAAGCCAACTGCTGATGTGTGAGCACTGCTCATGCGTGTGTGAACTGCTTGTAAAAACATGTGTGTGTGTTTATGTGTGTATCTGTGTGTGTGCGTGCGCGTGCCTATGCGTGTGTGTACTGCTCATGCATGTGTGAACTGCTTGAATGTTTGTGTGTGTGTGTGTGTGTGTGTGTGTGTGTCTGTGTGCCTGCGCGTGTGTCTGTGTGTTACTGCTAGTGATGTGGTCAAGACCGCCTTAGCCAATACCAAAACACTACCAAGACACTACCAAGACCAAAGGGTAGCAAGACCAAGACAAGACCGAGACCAAGACCAAGGCAGACCATTTCGAGACCAAGACCAGAGCAGGACAAGACCAAGACCGAGACAAAGACCAAAAAAAAGTGTTGAGCAGTGTTTGGGTGAAATAATTGCGTGTAGAAACTGCAAAACAGCTATTATTGCCATTTCAGAGGATTGAGACTTTATAAGCATTAACATTTTTTCCTGTTAGGGATTGGTATGGTTACACAGTCCTTGTCCCCATTCCGGAGACATTAAACATTTAAGATTTCCATCCAAAATGAATAGCAGTGACAGGAGGTGAATTCTCATTTTGCCTGCACAAACAAAGGGGAAACAAATGTAATGGGTTTCATTGAGTTTTTTGTCATATGAGGTGCCAAGTTCACGAAGCTGGAAAACAGATGGCCTATGAGGAAAGTTCCCTTGCATGAATTTTGGGATCTTCTGAAACCAGTGAATAGCCAGCCTAGCTGATTTTACTCGGCAAGATTGATATCGGTGGTAATGATGACAAACTGGACAAATAGGGGGCAGCCACCAACAGTCGACCACCTGCTGTTTTTAGCTATTTTCATCTGGCTGATGGCTTCAGATAAAGCCACTGAAGACACAAAAGTTCAGACACTCAACATGACACCAGGACATTTATAAGCTCCTCAGTAGTTACCCTGCATAAATAGCTTTATGCAATATGCTTCATCCAGTGAATTTGCAAGGAAATTTACTTAATAAACTGCTAGTGATAACTGACCTTACCCATGACTGTTAACTCAGCTAGAGCTAGCGAGATCAACTGCAGTTTACCAGGGTTAGTCAGCAGATGCTTGCAAACAGCTTAAATTTCAAGTCCTGAACAGATATACCGTGCATGCATGTACAACATTTTTACAATAATATATTAAGTATGTACAAGTTGTGTTTGATCTTGAGACGTTTGGGAGTTTTTTTTTTCCTCACAGAGTTTAAGAGCAGAGCCAGTCTAAGCTTACTTCTCAGCGTGTCATCGCTTACACTTAGCCTATGCAGTTACATTACACTACATTATTACTACCAGGGGCGTAGATTTAACTGGGAGTCGGTGGGGACTTTGACACGGCCTTTATGACAATTAGTCCTGGCCAGTTCTCAATTATTTTCCTTCATCGACGCGTTTTCAAATGAACGTAATTAGCAACTGAAGACACGGTTCCTCTCCATATGTGATTTAACTCTACTCTTTAAGTGTTGATGCAACCCTGAACTTTTTGCAGTCCATAATGAACAGGTGCTGCTTGTTCTCTCCGATTAAGTAAGACGGCAATCGGTCATCGGGATGCGTATTTGCTGTTTAAATCAACGTTATTCGAAATTGTTTTCCTGTCGACTCACAGGCAAGCAGTAAATTAATTTTCTGAACTTAATTTACCCCACCGCATCATCGCTGGATGCTGTTAGATCGCATATAGAAAGGAACCGTGTCTTCAGTTGCCAATTACGATTATTTGAAAACGCGTCGATTAAGGAAAATAATTGAGAACTGGCCAGGACTAATTGTCATAAAGGCCGTGTAAAAGTCCCCACCAACACCCAGTTAAATCTACGCCCCTGATTACTACCACAGACCATTGTCATTTACATTATTTGAAATTTTATATTATCATCAATATGCACTGTATCAATGCAGAATTTACCTGGAAAAATCAAATTCATTCAACAACACCTTAAATGCTTACAGAAAACAAATATATTTTCCAAAAAAAACATTACTTTTTTTTTTTACTTAAATAATATATATGTTAAATATAACATATTTGTATTAAATATGATCTACCATATGTTCCTAATTAGGTTGTTTTCTTGGAAAGCTTCAAAGGCATGAGCTATACCACTCCATTAACCTTTGACTCGCATTCTAGTACAGAACTCCTATTGATCAACGTATTTGACTCAAGTTAGAAAGAGTAATAAACCACTGAGGTGTACTTGCAGATAATATATCATAACATTTCTGAGTCTTCCGACTTGTAATGCTTACAAAATAGTTGTTGGTGTTTGACACAACCCCTTGTTGTATCGTGGATTTTTAATCAAGCGGTGCCTTGTTATGTCACGTGATCCGGAATACAATAAAGTGATCCGGAACTGTCATAATGACGCACGACATGTTTTATGACATTTCTCTCTGAAATTGTAAGTGTTTCAAGTGCTTCCTTTTGTGGTTATAAGATGAAACATTACTCAATCGGAATACAACATAACAAGTTTGGTTTATTTCCTTGGAGAAACGTATGCCGTCGATGTTTCGTTAGTGATCCGGAACTGTCACACTCAGTGTACCGGCAGTCTCGGTCAGAGCGATGTGACAAAATCTGAACGCAGCAGAAACTTTTTTCTTTTATATTTCGCATATAGTTTCGCCGTATATTTCTGCATGATTTTCCGAGGGCAATCAGCGAACGCAAGGTCACAATGAAGACTGCACATCTACTTTCTGCATTGTTTAAATCCACTTCACCCCAACCTTGAGCTTGGCTTATTTACGCTAGAAAGGTCGCTGGATGTGACAGGGGATGTTCGTGAAGAGCCATAACTTATTTTCTGCGCTTGCCTTACGCACAGGACTCGAGCCAACTCCACTGTACACACTGGAGTGGAAGCGTCTGTCTAGTTGCTTGGAAGTGCGTCCGTATTAGCCCTTGTAATCTCTTTCATACGCAGCCAGATAGTTCCCAGAGAAATCGATGCTTGCACCTGGGTTGGATTTTCCGGAAATGGTTAATTTTCATATCTTGGAGTCGCACTGTTGATAAATGGCCTGTTTTTACGCGCCTTTATTTGTAGTTTTTCCGTTTTGTTAATCTATCATATTTGCCATCACTGTAGCCCTACAAATGGGATAATTTTACCCATCGAGTGAATGATCGGTCTTCATCTTGAAGACTAATCAACCTTATAAATGATCTCTAAAGATAGGCTGTTAGGTGTGTCAGACTCGGTAGATACGTGAACGTGTGGCCACTGAAGTTCGGTCGCATACCCACTGAGAAAGACGGAGAGGATAGATCAAACGATACAATTAGCAAGTAGGGTAGACTGAGTACAGTTGGATCATGTGTACAGTTGAGACAACGTCAATATCTTGACTGCGCAGAAAGCCTCAGCTGTGATTTTTGCTGTGCACATGTGTATTAGCATCCTCTTTGATCTTGGGAAATTTTAACTCCGTGCGAAGCTCTGGTCCAAAGATATCAACAAAACTATTTTTTGCTAGGTTAGATTTTGACTTTACCATGTCCCTTCCACAATGAATATCTTATTACCCTTATGTGACTTCTAAACGTAGCTTGCATATATGCAAACGTTGTTCTGTGCCCTAAATACGTATATATTTCATGACATTGTAGCATTCAAGGTCATTACGTAATCCAGTGAAATCTGGGAGGTGGTCATCGGGGTACAGTTGAGACACAATGTCTCAACTGTCCCCGACCCAGAACTCCATTGCTTCGCAGGCTGTTTATCAGCGCAGACTTATGATAACTGGTTTTAAGTCACAATTAGACAAAATTAGAGGCCAAGGTAAATTAATTTTGATATTTGTGATATTTGAACTGTCTACTATTAATGGATATATTTTTTCTGGCATGAATATTAGAAGGATTATAGAGTATGTACTGAAATATGAAAGGTGGTAAAACTAGTACAGTTGAGACAGGTCTTGTGTAGGTTATGCAGCAACAGAGTTCATTCAGAAGTCAGAACATTAAAAGGCATCTGGATTACACTTTATAATAAAGGGACAAAATAAATAGCAGATTGTTGTGCTCCGTCTGTAGAATGTGGTCTCACGTGGAGTGTACCGCTGGTGGCCACTGCTATACATGCCACCACTGTGAGTGAATAAATTTTAGTTTTCATTGTTATTGTTGTTTTCTGTTACTGTTTGCCTTGTTATTCTCATAGTTATTGCACTTTTATTATGTTTACTTTTGTACTGTTTGCAATATCTGTGAAATTTTAAATAGTTTTACTGTTTTTTTTTTTACTTTTAACCTATGCTAGTGTTGATTTAAATAAAATGGATGAATTGATGAAGTGTATCACATGTACAATGAATGTTTTTTATAGTTTATTACATTGGCAGTGATTGACTTGTCAGCTTTCCAGCATTTTGAATGGTGTCTCAACTGTACTATGGTACTGTCTCAACTGTACTCTATATGTGTACTATTTGGGTACTGTTGAGACAAAAATGCACCTTTTGTTTTTGATTAATTGTGAAAAATATAAACCACTTAGAGAAAACATTTTTGGGTTATATTTTAGTGCACAAATAGAGGATACATTTTGTAAAAAAAAAAAAAAATCTTCTTTTTAGTGTCTTTTCAGTGTCTAATTTTTGTGTGGAAATGGGAAAAGCAAAAACTGTCTCAACTTCATGCATAAATTTTTTTTTGAGACGACAAAGAGCAGAAATAATGTGACCGCGCTGAATTCCAATTGCATGCCTACTAGTTTATTGTAATGAGATGGCCGTTGGAGCTGTGTTTGTGTTTAATTGAATAATTGGGCTGGATTGTGAGAACGTGTGGTTGATTTAGTTTAGGTAATAAAAGGAGATTGGGAGGGAGGAGAGCGCGAGGGATTCAACTGATCAGTGTTGTTCTGCGGCAGTCGACAGCGGGGAGTTGGTGGTTTTGGAGAAGGAAAAGAATTGGGAGAAGATGGGGTGGGAAGAGGAGGAAGGAGGGAAAAAGAAAAAGAAAAAGAAAAACGAGAGGGGGAGGAAATATATGTAGTTGGAATGAAATTAGTGGGAGCGTATCAACAAACAAATCGTGCTTTCGGTGATAGTCATTTCATTGGTAGATTTATCAAGCAAGAAGTGGGTGACGTTAAAGCAGAGAGGGTTTGCAGGAGTGGTCTGGTAATAATAGTGTAAATCAAAGCGTCAAAGAGACAGGGCTTTGAAAATCAAAGACTTTGATTTAAACGAGGTAACATGTTTTAAAATGCGCAATCAACCAACTGTTAGGAGCTATTAGTGGCGTTGTCCACTCTGTGAAAGCTGATTCATTTATGGAGGTAGATGGTGTTTGTGGCGCTAGACGATTAAAAAGTTATCGAGACGGCAAAGAAACTGAGCTTATCAGTTTTATTAGAGTTTGAGGGGGAACTTCCGGAACGAGTTTATTTGGATTACGTTAGTTATAGAGTTGGGGCTTACGAACGGACTCCATTAAGATGTTTTTGGTGTCAGGATTACGGTCATGTGGCGGAAGTTTGTATGAGAGGGATTTTTCGTTGTAGACGGTCTGGGAAGGATGGCTGTAATGAGGACGATTGCAACTTGACAAAAGAGAGCGCGGTATGCCTTCACTGTGGGGGAAATCATGAAGCGGGTGTAAAACAGTGCGAGCGAAGGCAATTTGAGGGTGAGATTGCACGGATACGTGTAAAAAATAAAATTTCGTTTGTGGAGGCTGTTAAGAGAGTGAAAGAAGAAAAAGGAGTTGTAGAGAAGGATGAACAGGCGAAGGTAGATGAAGTCCAATACAGATGGCGGGGGTTTGAATAAAGAGCGTATATGTTTAGAGAAAGAGGTTTCTAGCGTTCATGGCAATGGTTATTAACTGTGCAAGTGAAATTGAGTCAAAAACTGAGCGCATAAAGATGGTTATTTATGCAGCCAACGAGTTCCTAGGAGTTAGTGAAGTTAAGGGAGAAGAAATCCAGGAAATGTTAGAAAAAGGGTCTGGAGGGAGTAGAGCGGGACCCCGTACTTAAGCAGGTCTAACATTCCAAGTGAGTTGTTTGAGAAGGGCCTGGGGGAGTGTAAGCATAGGAATTTTTCTTTTTCTTTTTTTTTTGAGATTTGGAATGTTAGATTCCCACAGTCATGCTCCAGTACAGTTGGTGGCAGTAATGCTCCAATCTGGCAGCCAGCCGCCCTAAAACAAGAAGGAGAGCGCGAGGTTGTTTCGGTGCGTTGTGGCAGTTTTGGGAGAGTGGGGTTCGCTGAGTGTCGTCCGCGGCTGTGCAGAGTCGCCGGCGTCGAAGTAAGATCAGGGGGTATCGCTGTTCCGGCGCTAGGAGGGGAGGCTAGATGCCTTCTTTAGACAGAGAGGGGTGGGTTAGGAATGCCACAATGGCTCCCTCCTTGGCTGTTGTATGCAAGCATGTGGACTGTGGGTTCTAGTAGCCTGCAATTGTAGTTGTCGGTTGTTTGCGTGGTGCCATTATGCGACCTGCCTACTAACGCCACTGTAGCGGATGGTTTCAGCCTAATAAGTCCTGCGGGTATCAGACGGTACCATTAGCCCAGACTCCGGGCTAAAATACAGCGGTGTGCGGACTCGCTTTACTGACTTTCACTCATGTGGAATTTATATTTGTCATGAAGCAATTGCATTCACCAGTGTGACTACCGCTGAAATTCTTCTGTCACTGATGGATTTTATTCGTCAATGAGGAAAATGACGAGCGGCAGCGGGAACCCTGAATAAATGAATTGGCTGCCTGACATTTTCACTGATTCACTGGACTAATTCTTTGCGCAAACGTTGTGAGACGAGACTGGACGGGAGATCGCGGGGAAAAATATACATTGTAACATGGTGGGGGTTTTTTTTTTTCTTCTTTTAAAAAGATGACTCTTATTGGCTGCATTTAAAGAAGGCTGCGTAGTAATAATGAGGCTGTACCAGGACCAGCTGCTTGCCTGGATTTTGAAATCCCCTCAAGACCGTTATATCCGAGACAAGACCAAGACCATTTAAAAGTGGGACCAAGACTGGTCTTGAGTACTTCAACACTAGTTACTGCTTATATAATATGGTTACTGATTATGATTATTGTTTATGGTTAGTAAATATGGTAATTCATTTACTGATGAATATGATGAAAAATATTGAATTATAATTCTCAACATTCCTCCCGTTGAGGCCATCACAATCATGGCCTCACATCAATCATGGTCTAAAAATGGCACAGCATTGTCTACCCCTGGTCTATAACCCCCATACTTCACACAAGTGAATTTCTTATGAGTCCGAGCATAAAATATGTCTGGTTGGTCCTCTCTGACTGTGACACTTTGAGTAAAAACGCCAGCATGCGACTCCAATTGTTTTCGTGTCTGGGCTTCTCAAGGCCTCCGTTACTCTGGTAAATGACGTCCCAGTCTAATGTCCCACTTGCATCCAGTCATTTTGCAGTTAATCAGTCCAAAGTTAGTCCAAAGTCCTTTTCTCCCGCTGTTCATGGAGCTGGCGAATGCTGACCGCCTGTTCAAGGATGAATTTTTTTTCACGCAGAACTTTTCGATGGCTGTCACTCTCGATCCCGAATACGGTATGATCTCTTATTAATTTGTCACGGACTGCACCAAAATCGCATCTCTTTGCTAGTATTTTTAAAGTAGAAACGTGTGCCTGGATCGACTCACCTGGCTTCTGACTTGCGGCGTTAAATGTGTGCCTGTCCATAATGACGCTCTTTGCTGGTCAGCGCAATTCTGCAGACTTTGCCAGTAGAATCTTTGGATATTCATGATTTTCATCTTCTCCATAATCGAAAGATTCCGACCTTACAACAGCCTCGGGACCGGCTTGTACTTTCTTTGATTTATCCGACAGTCCTGCGTCACAGAAGATTCTCCATTCTTTCTCTATTTTCGCCAATTATCTGCAATGGTGTTATCAAAGACTTAAGGGTCGATACGGCGGAGTTCCTGAGCCATCATTAGGTATTTCTGACACCATGTACGTCTCTATGAAATTAGCAGCGAAGCACGACAGGTTTGGGACAATCACCTGTTTATTCCAAGGGTGTTTTATATTTCACTGGATATTCATTTGGATCATGGTCGCCCATTCATCTCAATGGAAATTGCCCAATGGCGCAGCACGCCGACATGGGGGCCTTATTTCCGAAGCCACGAGGACATGCGCTGTGTGACTTTTGCTCACACATGCATAGTGTGGGGCTCACGACCGCGTAGGTATCAGAGGTGTCCATGACAACGGCCCGCGCTCATGGAACTCTGACCTAGGGTGCCTGTTCCCGACATTGATCTATACTGAGTGTAATGTGAATATCGGCCACTAGATGGCAGTATTTGCCTTTTTTTTATTCAGCCCAGACTGGAGCTAGGTTTAGACATGTCCTGGACATGTCTGGGGAAAGTCCCAGAAAATAAAAAAAAGAGGTCTAAATGTTGGTGGGGTCTGCAAAAGAGTATATAAGGAGGAGAATTGAGACAGTGAAGTAGTAGGAGAAATTGCAAGAAGAAGGATATGTGTGACCAGACCTGTCATTCTGTTCAAGACCTGTGAAGTTTTCTTTTGTGGATTTTTGCCTGTGTTAGAGCATTTTTCCTTGCCCAGGACATCACCAAGCAACCCCAACAAAGAGGGACTGTAAATATTTCTGTTTTTGTTGTGTTCAATCTTGGTCTTAAGTGTAGATAGTAGTTTAGTCTTTGTTTTTTTCATTAAATGTGTTCAAGTTTTTAAAACGGTTTCTGTCATCCCTTGCTGTTGCTGTAGCTGTTGTGTTGTAAATTGTAATAACAAATTGGGGCCATAACATGAGCAACAAAAGAAACGCAAGTTGGCTAGCTAGTTAATGTACTCTAGTGGTTACTCAGTCAAAGTTACCGTAAAATAAAGAAAAGTTTGATGAAACGAATGTAAATGTGCACACGCCGGTAGTAAATTTGATTTTCTAAAATAATTATGCGCAAACTTATTTTCCAGTCTGCCTTTAATTGACTTGTGTTTCTTTTGTTGTTCAGTATGTATAGAATTATTCTATATAGATCAGTTGTTCACGATCACTTTTCTCCAGAAATGTAATTCTGACCTCTGCAGACTGCATAACCTTCCGTAGGAAACCCTTGGTGTAACTATGAGCGGATCGGAAAAAACATAGCCGCTGGTAAAGGCCTAATCATTGTTTGTGTTGGAGCTACATTAGTTTTATTTTAAATGGTGGTAATTTTGTGAATTAATTTGTTTATTATGATGTTGCTCACATTAGTAATTTATATTTTGGTAATATTCTGTTGTTAGTTATTTGTCTAGTTAATTGCTTTGCTTCATGTGTTTAGTCTTTATTTTGGTTTATTAACTGTAATATTTGTTTTAGCCACCAGGGGGTAGTAGTGTGCACAGGAAAGGGTGGATATAGGGAGAAAGTGGTGAAACACCTGAATGCACCTGGGTAGTGGGCACTTGGTTTTTTACCAGCGCGAGAGATACATGGATTTGTTTGCTCACCTGGAAAATAACAATAAATCAGCCTCAATGAGAAAATTTTGTGTGGAAACTACGTTTATTCTTGCCTGCGTACATTACCTGCCCAGGGTGTCAGAAGTTGTCCTTAATTTAAGTTTAATTTAGTTAGTTTGTTTGACAAACGGCCACTACATCAAGCAAAAAATCCGCCCATTGATTAAAGAAAGAAGAAGAACAAACTTTCGTTGGAATTCGATCCTTCGGACATTATTGGAATATCCGATGAAAAATTTTAATCATCATTCAGGGATTATCTGCTGGCATTGGATAGATCCCTGTTCCATGTCAAAGAAATTTCCATTTGGTTTGTGCACTGTTTAAAAATCGTTGTATAGGAAAACGGTGAAAATCAGTATTTCATGAAAAGGCTAGCTATATGACCTTAAAACTTGGACTGCTTTAATTCGCTGTGCGCTTTGTTAGATTATTGACGCACAAGGCGTACTTCATTCATAAAAAGGTAAAGCCTTCTGTATGTGTAGCTTATGTGGATGAAGAAATTTGTTTTAAAATCAAGTTGTTATCGATAATGTTGCCACCTTTTGCTCGCCTTGTTGCCTGATTGCGGACCCTCACTGCTATATTATCAGTAATTTTAAGTTTGCAACAAAATGAGCGGTGTGGAAGCACCACTCGATGTGGAAAGGCCAGAATTAAAACGGTCAATGAAATTTTACTTCTAAAGGAATGTGCTTTTACATACAAACTTGTCAAGAAAACGCACTGCAAAAACTAACCATGCTAAAAAGCTTATTGTAGAATTGTGGCACTATCACTTTAAGTATCAGTGTTAAGTGAAACGTTACTAGGTGGCGACCCTGTATTGAGGAGTGGCAACTTTAATAAACCTGGCTAGGTGTACACTTTCAGGAGCGGCATGTGTGATTTCATGACACTGTACATGGTGTCAGAAGTGTCTAATTATGGCTCAAGGACTCCGTCGTATCGATCCACTAGTGTTTGATGAGAACATTGCCGACAACTGGCGCAGATTTGAGAAAGAATGGACAATTTACTGCAACGTAGGTCTGTCGGATAAATCTGAGAAAGTTCAATCTGACACGCTACTGAACCTAGCCGGACTAGAGGCTGTGGAGAAGCCGGAATCCCTTGATTATGGAGAGGGAGAAAGTCACGAAAACCCGGACACTCTACTGGTAAAGTTTTGTGAATTATGTTTACCAGCAAAAAAACATCATTATGGACAGGCATGCTTTTAACACTGCTAGTCAGGGAACTGGTGAGTCGATACAGGCATACGTCTCCACTTTCAAAATACTGACAGAGAAAAGCGAGTTTGGCGCCCTCCGTGATGAGTTGATGAGGGACCGTATCGTCTCTGGGATACAAAACGAAACCCTCCGCAAACAACTGTTACGTGAAAAGAAGCTGACCCTTGGATTGGCCATTAGCGTGTGCATGCTTCATGAACAGTCATAAAAAAGCTCCAAAGAACTTAAAAAGGAAACTGAAGTGTGCTCAATTCAGAGGGCTCACTGTGGCAGTTGTAATGGCCAACTCTCCCCTGACCACAGCAAATGCTTTGCTCTCAATAAGATATGCAATAACTGTGGAAAACTTAACCACTTTGCTAAGTGTTGTCGCTCTGCACCAGCGCAGGCCACAGTTCGCCACAAAGCCCCCACTCAACACAGACAAAGAGAAACTGGTAGAGTAAATGAATTGACCATGAATCAGACAATCAGGTGGTTGATACTTTTTACTGTGACACAATACTCACAACCGCACAGAAGGGGGAAATCTTCGCCACACTGGCAATGAAAAACGGAAATGGACAACTGAAGGTCAAAGTGGACACTGGTGCCAAATGGTATGCAACCAAATGAAAAGGTCAATCTAGTGGCTTATGGAGGTGAGACAATCAAAACAGAGGTGTACACAGGGACAGTTCAAGTTTCATGTGGTCAATAGGAATGTGAAACCCATACTGGGATTGCAAGACTGTGTTGCTCTTGGTCTCATACAGCTCGGACCGCACGTCCACATGCTGCTACAAGAAGCTACAGAAAGACTGGAATACAAAGACCTGTTTGACACCAATGTCATAGGCAAATTGCCAGTAGTATATCACATGAGACTAGATGACACTGTTACCCCCCCAATATTTGCTCCACGCAGGATCCCCATTGCCATGAAAGATAAGGTCAAGGCGGAGCTGGATCGAATGACTGCCCTCGGCGTCATTACACCAGAAAATGAAGCAACGGAATGGGTTTCTGCCATGGTTGCAGCACAGAAAAAAGACGGAACGGTGCAAATTTGCATTGACCCAGTGCATCAGAATCAGGCCCTCCTCAGACCCCGTCATTCGCTCAAATCCATAGAGCAAATCATTGCAGACATGCCCAGGGTGAAAATATTTAGCATCTTAGATGCCAAGTGTGGGTTTTGGTAAATACCCCTTGACCACGCCTCCTCCAAGCTCAGAACATTCATGTCACCTCATGGCCGATATAGGTTCCTGAGAATGCCATACGGCATATGCAAAGGCAGCGAGGTCTTCCAGAACGTGATGGAACAGCTATTTGCCGGATAACTGTGCGAGATTGTGGTCGATGACATCCTCATCTGGGGGCGCACATTACAAGAACTTAATGAACGCCTGACACAAGTTCTGAACAGGATCCGCGCCATCAACCTGAAGCTCAATCCTGAGAAATGCAAATTCAGAGTCAACTCTGTGCACTATGTAGGCCACCTGTTGACTGCTGATGGGGTTAAGCCAGATCCTGAAAAGGTCAATGCTGTCTGCGAGATGGAGAAGCCACAGGACAAACAGGCACTACAACAGTTTCTGGGCATGACTAACTATCTATCCAAATTCATTCCCCAGTACAGTGACATGAAGGGCCCCTTGAGACAGCTGATACACCACGACGTGGAGTGGCACTGGCATGACGCCCATGATGTGGCGTTCAGCAAACTGAAACAGGCGCTGACTAATCCTCCTGTGCTGCAATTCTTTGACACCCCAAAGCCAGTGGTCAGTGAACTGTTTGTGGCAGACGCGTTGTCGCGTGCACACTTACCTGAGTCTGAGCCCCCACTTACTGATGACTTACTAGAGGTGATGACTGTCCAGGTTCTCTCCTCACGTCGCACCCATGAATTACGAAACGCAGTAAAGAGTGACATCACCTGCCAACAGCTCTCTGAAGTCATCGTGCGCGGCTGGCCTAGCACTTCCAAGGAGCTGCCACAACAGCTGCGACCATTCTTCTCCATGAAGGAAGAGTTGACATTGGAGGACGGACTGCTCCTACGGGGGCAAAGGTTAGTGATACCTGCAGCACTGCAAAAGTTTTACGTTGGCCAGCTACACCAAGGCCATCCCGGAATTGAAGCCACCAAACGCAGAGCTCGAGAGACTATGTACTGGCCCTCGATGTACTCCGATATCGAAAGAGAAGTGTCTCGTTGTGCAGCATGCAACGCTTTGACAGCTCACCACGCAAAGGAACCAATGCAACTCCACGACATTCCTGAACTACCATGGTCATTTACTGCTGCTGATATATTTGAGTGGCGTGGCAAAATGCATTTAGTCCTGGTGGATTCATACTCAGGATGGTTCGAGCTGGACTATCTCCCCAACATGACCAGCAACACTGTCATTGCAAAGCTGAAGCGACACTTTGCAACACATGGTGTGCCCCACACCCTCATGACTGACAATGGGACTCAGTTCACTGGGAGGGACTTTGCGAACTTTTGACAAGCAAGGGACTTTATACACATCCGCAGCAGTCCCTATTACCCACAATCTAATGGTCTTGTTGAGCGTGCAGTGAGATCCGCCAACCACCTGCTGGAGAAGTGACACCGTGATGGCACGGACATCCAAGCAGCCATTCTGCACACTCGCAATATTCCCCGTGATGGACTCCCGTCCTCCGCTCAACGTCTAATGTCTAGGCAGACTAAGACCTTCCTGCCAGCCACCACAGACATGCTCAGACCCACCATCCAAGTCAACGTGGCTGCTGCCATCACCAAACACAGAACAAGGGGGAAAGTGTATCATGACCGCAGTGCTCACCGCCTCCCTGCACTAAAACCAGGTCAAACAGTCAGAGTGCAGACTGAACGTGGTTTTGATCACGTGGCAAGAGTGGAAGGCCCAGCCCAGCTATGTAATGGCATCACAAGGAAAGAGCTTTATGAGGAACAGGTGACATCTCCTCCAGGTTGATGAAAACCCACCGGCAAGCTCTGAGGAGGATGTGCCACTGACATCCACCTCACCAGCACTTGATGGAGAGAATGCCCAAGATGCCAACTCACCACCTACACCTCCTTTCACCTCCTAGTATCACACCACAGTGGTCAATACTGCTGGCCCATCTGAGAGACAGTTGGTGGTGACTCGAGCAGGCAGTCAGCCAGCCCAATCAGCGTTATCAGGACTATGTCAGTACCTAGTGTGAAAAACAAAACTAACGTCAAGATATGAAAATGTTATACATGTGTTCATTCGTTAACTGAACTCGCCTTATTTGCTCTTACTGCCCTTTAATATTTATGTTAGGTGTTATATGAGTGTAACTAGTTCAGGCAGGCAACTCGAGAAGAGCTACGTCAGCTGACAGCAGCCTGGTAAGCTACCAGCACGTCAGCACCAGCAGGCGAACAATTGGAGGATACACATCACGAGGTCATACAGCGGTCTATTTGAAAGACGTCAAGCTCACTTGCTTCCGCTGCTGTTCGCAATGACGCTTCATGCTATGCAACATGCTGTTTGGTTTTTGCTTGATGTTTATACTGGCGCTTGCAGCAGTCCCTCGCTACGCAGATTGCTTTTGCTGTCTTTTTTGGTTATTATGCAGCTATTCTGTTTCTGCTAAGTTCACAATATGTTGTTGCTTGTGCTTCTTCTTGGCTTTTGGCGTGTATTCTCTGTGTTTCAGGATTAATGGGCGCCTGATTGAAATTGAATTAGCCGACTGCTGCAATCATATTTTATCTTGTTAGAGTTGCGACTGGTAAAGTGCGCGTGAACGCCCCTCAAACGCTATTTTCAAATCGAAAACCCAAGATAATTCTGATTCAAGTGAGGTTCCTCCTATAAGTCAAAATGACGGTCTATGGACTGATTCAGTTGGAGACCTGGTTCCTGTCTAGACGCGGAACGCCAATTTCTCCAACCGACGGGGTCCGTTTACCACATCGGCAGCTTCTGTGCAAGCCTGGAATCCAAATATGCAGGTAATTTTAAATTTTGCGATTAATTCTGCTTTATGTGCTACATTGTTGACTGAAGGCCGCTTAATTGTGGATATAAATCTGTTCCTTTTAGTTGCTAAGCATGTCCCTGTCTCTCATAAATTAAATAAATTAATAAAATACAAACACTGGACTTTAATAGCACGAGGGCAGTGCATGGATACTTATGCGATCTTTTCCTTCAAGATTCATGAATTGTGTGCTGACCTAGTGTTTGTTTTGCCTCACAAAGAAGATGGTACTTTTTATTCATAGCCCTAGTTTTTCTGTGAAGCGTTTTGTACTAGGATTTAATTCTTAATTTGCGAACTTGAATGGTATGGCAGTCGCGCTCGGGCTGTAGTTTGCGAACCACGTCAGGGACCTGAAAATCGCTAAATTCCATGCTTTTATGCCTGTTGAATTGGTGTGGTTATATCGTGATGTTCGGATGATCATCAGTGAACATAATGTCAAAAAGTGGTTTGCGTCGTGGTGATTCATTGTTGCAGATGGATGTTTGACAGCAAACATTAACAGGGTATATGGGCAACAATGTTGACTACTGCCCGGATTGCTGTTATTGTTAACAAGTAACGGTGGAAACCTTATGAATACTCACTCATACGACTACGCGGCGCGAAGAATTCCTGTTTCCTCAATTCTACAATCTTTCTGGCCTACTGATTTATTTAAAAAAAAAAAAAAAAAAAAAAAAAAAAACACCAAGTCATTGCTTCAATTGTATGCAAAATTAGTCCGCATTTATTTTTTAACAGTCGAATGCATACATGATTTATCGAGTTGAGTAATGTTTTGTCCATTGTAAATGCGCCTAAGACCCAACTGAGCATGAATGGTCGTTTCCGTCTATGGTTTGTTCAGTACCAGAGCATTAAGCTGTTTCCATTAATACGGCTGAGTCCGGCTGCTACAGACACGGGACATCGCATGCGCCCCATGGTGCGTCCTCGGTGTTCCTTCTAAACGGCTGAACTCTGCTATTCCTCTGTTTTCGTCCTCATGGCAGGACCCGACGCTGCACTACTTAAACAGCACCTCATGGAGGACGAAGAGCTCATATCATAATTAAAATCAACACTTCAATACAGAGGAAGAAACTAACTCAAAGAAAGCACCGTTAAAGATGATAAGATGAAAAAGATGGCTGGAATTATGTTCTGTTGAATGTTGGTCTGATTCTGAAGCTTCGGCTTCATCTTCTGAATTTTAAGAATTAGATGACATGTTAGTATGTCATATTAAAACCACCAGGCCTACTCTGTTATCTCCTAACAAATTTAAGCGCGTGACACGCATGAACACAAAGCTGTGAACATGCAGGGTCTGTAAAATGATGCTGCTGGTAGCTTTGACTTTTTCATCATGCCTCAGACCAGACCTAATATCAAGGTTCCTTTGGGTGCTAGAAATCCCTGAAAATGCCTAGGTGATGTTAATGTGCTAGGTTTGGATTACTGCTTGAAATTGCACCAAATTAATGTGCATGCATAATCATAGTACATCACATTCCGCTCGGATTGACTATCTTAAAGGGAGAATACTCGTATTTTAGAGTTTGGGGAATGAGGGCCATATCTGTCCCAGTTTTTGCTCCCTTTCTGGCCTTTAATTAGTTAATTGCCTTATTGGCAAAAGCACTTTTTAAAATCTGAAGTTTCTGCGGAATCTCTAATTTCACAAGATCGACAGAAGAGGAATGAATGAATGAATAAATAAAAACTTGGCGCCCTATGTGAAACATTTTTCTCTACTGCATGAGCAAATTTGTTTTTGTATATAACCCCTTTTATTCAATTAGTCATTGAAATTGGAAGAAATACAACCTTCATTACCCACCGGCCTTTCAGGACCAGAATTGTCCTCATGAAACTTTGTGGTTTTGGGGGTTTTGAAGTATGATGAATCATTACTTGCTCTTAAACCTAGGATTAAAGGTACTTGATGGTTTCTTTCTAGTAGAATTATAATGCAACAAGCGGATGGAGGGGTGTTGACTGTTTATTACAGATTGTTCCTAAATTCTTACTTGGCACTTGAGACAGGACAGTATTTCTATTTTATGCAGTAGTTTTATCCAGTGCCTCACCCCCCTTTTTTCCTCTGTGTCTCTTTCTGAGGATCTTTCCCTCCACTACGGAGTCCTGGACCATCTGAGCTGAAGTTGCTGCTGTGCTGCTGTCCTATTCTGGTCCGGATCCAGTTCAGCTCCTTCCTCGACATCCCACTTCCTGGAGCTAGACACCACTGTTTTGATGCCATTTTATTCTATTATTGCTTAATTAGCTAGCCCGCGGAGGATGGGCTCCCCCACTATAGCCAGGTTCCTCCTGAGATTTCTTCCCACTGGGGAGTTTTTTCTCACCACTGTTTGAGGATTTTTCTCCCTACTGGGAGTTTTTTGCCTCATTTTGCTCTAGTGGGGATTAGGTTGGGCACTGCCCTTTCATTTATTTAATCGCTCAACATAAAGCGTCTTTGTGATAGACTGTGAAAAGCGCTATACAAATAATTGAATAGAAAAATTTGAATTGAATTAAAAATAATAAATTGCTTGCGCAGGTGGTTGGCTGGCCATACTTAATGGTAGAATGTCCATACTTGATCCAGGCAATCTGCATTGGTGGTAGCAGACGTGCGCTAAAGGCTGGGCAGCCTTTAGCAGCCAACAGTGAGGCCCTGCCCGCAAGTACAGATGTGAGGGCACCAAGCGGTGTGTTCCTTGGAGAACGTGCCTAACGGGTCCCCGCAGTGGAACCAGGCAACACATGGGAGGTCATGTACATTAATGGTAGAATGTCCATTTTGATCCAGGTAATCTGCATTGGTGGCAGCAGACGTGCGCTAAAGGCTGGGCAGCCTTTAGCAGCCAATGTTTGACCCTGGATATCTCTATGGACTTCCTGGTTATCCAGGAGGCAGTGGGTGCTCCGGCTGTACACATAGTTTTTCTCACTAGGTAGAATGTTCTTCAGGACCAAGATGATGTTCATCTTGCCTCCCGCATCTGTAAGGGTTGCAGACGTGCACTAGAGGGAACGGCGTGCGCCTATTCTCTAGAGGATCTGGCCAAGCATCCAGACTAACAGTGAGGCCCTGCCCGCAAGTACAGATGTGAGGGCACCAAGCGGTGTGTTCCTTGGAGAACGTGCCTAACGGGTCCCTGCAGTGGAACCAGGCAGCACATTGGAGGTCATGTACATTAATGGTAGAATGTCCATTTTGATCCAGGTAATCTGCATTGGTGGCAGCAGACGTGCGCTAAAGGCTGGGCAGCCTTTAGCAGCCAATGTTTGACCCTGGATATCTCTATGGACTTCCTGGTTATCCAGGAGGCAGTGGGTGCTCCGGCTGTGCACATAGTTTTTCTCACTAGGTAGAATGTTTTCTCAGGACCAAGATGATGCTTCATCTTGCCTCCCGCATCTGTAGGGGTTGCAGACGTGCACTAGAGGGAGCGGCATGCGCCTATTCTCTAGAGGATCTGGTAAGCATCCAGACTAACAGTGAGGCCCTGCCCGCAAGTACAGATGTGAGGGCACCAAGCGGTGTGTTCTCGAGGAAACGAGCCTAACGGGTCCCCGCAGTGGAACCAGGCTACACATGGTGAGGTAATATACATTAATGATCATATGTCCATTCTGATCCAGGTTATCTGCATTGATGATAGTAAAACTACACGAAATACTTGGCAGCCTTTAGTAGTCAATGTTTTGACCCTGGATATCTCTATGGATTTCATGGTCATTCAGGAGGCAGTGGGTGCTCCACTGTATACATGGTTTAGCCACTTGGCGGTGGTTGCTGTTTTGGGGGATTTTGATTTCTGTTCCTGACTATGTTTGTATGTTTGCTGTGCCTAAGTAGATTATTCCTCCAGAGCAGAACTGCCGCCAAAATACAATGTAATGCTCATATCCATGAATAAATTGTTCTATTTCATTGAAACGTGAGTTGTCCTGACTGAAATGAGTGTAACTAGTTCAGGCAGGCAACTCGAGAAGAGCTACGTCAGCTGACAGCAGCCTGGTAAGCTACCAGCACGTCAGCACCAGCAGGCGAACAATTGGAGGATACACATCACGAGGTCATACAGCGGTCTATTTGAAAGACGTCAAGCTCACTTGCTTCCGCTGCTGTTCGCAATGACGCTTCATGCTATGCAACATGCTGTTTGGTTTTTGCTTGCCGCCTCCACCCCAGCCTCCACCTGTTTGGTTCTGCTCACATCGGGGGGATTTTGATTTCTGTTCCTGACTATGTTTGTATGTTTGCTGTGCCTAAGTAGATTATTCCTCCAGAGCAGAACTGCCGCCAAAATACAATGTAATGCTCATATCCATGAATAAATTGTTCTATTTCATTGAAACGTGAGTTGTCCTGACTGAACTTATGTTCTGTGATAGGCAGCCTGGACAGATCATTTCTGTATGTGTTTTAGTTCTGATTCTGTGATAGTTCAGGTTATGAACTAGGTTGTGTTAAGTCTAGTTCAGGGGTGTCAAGCTCACCCGTAAACGGGCCAACAAGCTGCAGTTTTTCACTCCAACAATGCAGAAGCGCACCTGATGCAACTAATCAGTTGTGCATGCCTAGATCAGTTGATTAAATCAGTGCTTTCAGGTGAGCCTCTGCTTGGTAGGATTGAAGACCTGCAGCCTCTTGGCCCTTTTACGGGACAGTTTGACATCCCTGGTCTAGTTGCTTCGATCTGGAAGAAAGGGGATGTAGAATTGTGGCATTATCACTTTAAGTATCAGTGTTCAGTGAAACATCACTAGGTGGCAACCCGGTATTGAGGAGTGGCAACTTTAATAAACCTGCCTAGGTGTACACTTACAGGAGCTGCATGTGTGATTTCATGACACTCTACAAGCGATATAGAATGTCGCGCATGCGCATTGGTAACGAGAATTTGAATGTTTTGACCACAGATTTAAGAAAACTAGAGTGGACAATCTCGTTGTTTCCGTGGCAGCGCGCCGCCACCATCTTGTGTATGTATATCGGGGCAGACGTTCAATGTAAAATGCAGTATAACTGGCCCAAACCGAGCTCGAAAAAAACCAAAACTGGCTCATATGGGACAACAGCTGAAGTTCCGATTTCTCTGTAATGTCTACCAATTAAATAAACATTGAAAACACCGGATTTAAAAAAAAAAATTTTAATGAATTTTGTTGTTTGATTACAATTCCTTATTTGTGTCCATTTTAAGTATGAAAGGATAAAAAGAACACGGAAAACAGGTCTCTAAGTTGTCGACACCCATGTTTAGCCTACTGTTTACATGTGCCTCATTGGACACTTATACATACACAAGATGGCGAAGCTATTCTGCCATTTCCGCTTTGGTCCAGCCCACACGTCGTCCACTCTAGTTTTCTTATATCTCTGTGGTTGTGATGCCTCCGCGGTCTTCTGTCTCGCGCAGTTTAGTTCGGTTCACCTCAGAAATGATCCTATTGCCCAACTTCAGATGAATGATGACTAAATAAAAAAGACATCAGCCGTTGTCTTTATTTTAGAAAAGCTTGGTAGATGTGACATGCAATCCTGTACAATGTCAAGTCCCAAAGAAAGTCTTGTGTTTCGTTTACCATTTTTTCAGTCCTAGGCAGCTCTTTTATATTAATTGCTTTTTCAGCCCTTTTTTGCCTGTGTCCCAACTTTTTTGAGAGCTGTTGCAGCCAAAAGATTTGAAATGAGCTCATTTTGTGGATAGGAATGTAAAATGTCTCAGTTACAACAACTGAAATGTTATCTATGTTCTATTGTAAATAGTTACTCATTATTCAGTTATTCATGTTAACCACGACTCTGAGACATTGCTCAAAGCTAAAGAGTATTAAATAAAAAATTGGTGGTGATTAATGGTGTTTGTGTTAATTTAAGAGCAGTTAATACAGACCAGTCAAATCTGACCGGGAGCACTGAAGTAACGGTGGGGGGCTGAACACGACAGGAGGGTTAAATAAGGGTTAAATTAAAATGAAAATGGATCTTATGACTCCTTGCAATGCTCTGTCAAAGGGTCAATTTACCTTATTTGTACCCGGGTTCTAGAAGTGAGAAACTAATGGTATGAAAATGTGCAAAATGCAGTGATATCCACCATGCTGAAGTAGCAAGGAAATCTTGTCCCTTTTAACGTTAAGGTGGGCTTAAGCACATGGGGTAACAGGCACAGACCTGCTCATTTATTCTCTGATCAGACGACTGATTGACTGACTGATCACACAAACTACAGTATTTCAGTTACGGTGTATGAAGACCTCTTTACATTTCCTCAGCAGCAATTCAAAAATATAAATGTAAGGCATTACAACTTTATTATGCTATAATGGAAAACTCGTGTTCCTCTTTTGCTGACGAAGACAGAATTATGTTGAAAGTTTGAGCTTTTGAACTTTTCCCTTAATTTACATTCAACCAAATTATTCCTTTCCATTTACATGCATGTGATTGCAGATTATATGAAGATTTAGAATTAATTTGAACACAATTTGAGGTCTGCTAAGACTTATTCCCACCATCTTTATACATGTGTCATGGTCACCTGACAGGATCACTAACATGACGCTTCCTTTTCAGCGAAGGCACTCAGTTCCTTCTAATTCTATTTAATTCTAATGCAATTCTATTAGATCAGGATCAGGTACAATCAGCTTTTTCCCAGGCACTTGGTTAAAGCTCTGTGTTGTGGAGCAGAAGTGCCCGGGTTCGAGCCCCGGTCAGAGTAGCACATAACTGGGCGTTACGCTACAGGCGTGCAAATTGGGAAGGGTAATATTGTCATGGATTTCGGCCCGCCGGCAGGCGCTGGGACCATGTTCCCCAAAAGAGCGCAGGGACCCAAACGCACAGGCTGAGTAAAAACAAAAGATCTTTAATATAAATAAAGATAAAAACAGTCCCAGCAGGGAGCAGCACAGCAAACACCAGCAGGGCTCAGGAACACACAGATTGTTATTATTATTATTATTATTATTATTATAACTGCTGCACCAAGCTGGGTGCAGCCCACTCTTAAATACGAATACTTCACCTCCACCTTAACGAGCAACAGGTGTGGCTCGTTAAGGTCGAGGCAAAGAACGCAGCAGGGGGAGGGGCCTGCAGGCCAACACCGTGACAAATACACTGCCCGTCCAAAAAAAAAGTCGCACACTCAAATATTCAGTTGGAACCCCTGTAGCTTCGATTACAGTGCAAATTCATCTTGACATTGTTTTGACAGCCATATGCAATGCCCAAACATTTATACTCGCTCAGAAATGCCATAATTTTTGGCTCGAGATCTTGTCTTCTCGACAAAATGGTTGAACCACTCGGTGGTCTTTCTTGAGCACATCCCAATAACTTTTAATGTGTTTAAGGTCAGGACTTTGTGGTGGCAGATTTGTTTGTGAAAATAATTCCTCATACTTGCTTTTCTCATTCATTTTTTTCTTTGCTAAATACAGGTCAATAACTTCTGAAATACTGTTCTGCCCGTTCTGAAATACTGTAACATCTTTTCCACCATCAAGGGATGCGTCTTCCGACGTGATTTTTTAAGAAATGAGTGCCAACGCGCTTCATCAGTCAGGGTTAAAATGATTATTGCCTGCTGAAATATATTAAAACCGCAATAATGATCCAATCATGGAATTTGTGCATTTATTTCCAAACGGTGACTTTTCTTTTGGACAGGCAGTGTATAATACGGCTGCTTTGTTTGTCGCCTTCCAGATTCGGGTGGGATTGAAGATGTCAAATTAGAGAAAAAAAAAGTTCTACAAGAGCTGTTCTATAGAGAACTGAATAGATATTGAATAGAATTGAATAGATAAATTAAAATTAGCACTATAATAGTGTGAATGTAAGGGCTGACAGGACACCCAATTATAATTAACAATAATACAGAGAGAGAGAGAGAGAGAGAGCAACGGGAAAGTCGACTTAACACTCTACATTATAAGATTACCTACAGTACACTACTGTATTTCAGTGTACTTAACACTATATTATAAGATTACCTACAGTACACTACTGTATTTCAGTGTACTTAACACTCTACATTATAAGATTACCTACAGTACACTACTGTATTTCAGTGTACTTAACACTCTACATTATAAGATTACCTACAGTACACTGCTGTATTTCAGTGTACTTAACACTCTAGATAACAAGATTACCTACAGTACACTACTGTATTTCAGTCTACTTAACACTCTACCTTATACAAACCCAAAACCAGTGAAGTTGGCGCGTTCTGTAAATCGTAAATAAAAACAGAATACAATGATTTGCAAATCCTTTTCAACCTATATTCAATTGAATACACTGCAAAGACAAGTTACTTAATGTTCGAACAGGTAAACTTTGTAATTTTTTGCAAATATTTGCTCATTTGGAATTTGATGCCTGCAACATGTTTCAAAAAAGCTGGCACAAGTGGCAAAAAAGACTGAGAGAGTTGAGGAATGCTCATCAAACACTTCTTTGGAACATCCCACAGGTGAACGGGCTAATTGGGAACAGGTTGATGCCGGGATTGGGTATAAAAGCAGCTTCCCTGAAATGCTCAGTCATTCACAAACAAGGATGGGGCCAGGGTCATCACTTAGTGAACAAATGCGTGAGCTGATTGTCGAACAGTTTAAAAACAACATTCTTCAACAAGCTATTGCAAGAAATTTAGGGATTTCATCATCTACGGTCCGTAATATCATCAAAAGGTTCAGTGAATCTGGAGAAATCACTGCATGTAAGCGACAAGGCCAAAAACCAACATTGAATGCCCGTGACCTTCGATCCCTCAGGCGGTACTGCATCAAAAACCGACATCAGTGTGTAAAGGACATCACCACATGGGCTCAGGAACACTTCAGAAAACAACTGTCAGTAACTACAGTTCGTCGCTACATCTGCAAGTGCAGGTTAAAACTCTACAATGCAAAACGAAAGCCATTTCTCACCAGCACCCAGAAACGCCGCCGGCTTCGCTGGGCCCAAGCTCATCTAAGATGGACTGATGCTAAGTGGAAAAGTGTTCTGTGGTCTGACAAGTCCACATTTCAAATTGTTTTTGGAAATTGTGGACGTCGTGTCCTCCGGACCAAAGAGGAAAAGAACCATACGGACTGTTATAGGCGTAAAGTTCAAAAGCCAGCACCTGTGATGGTATGGGGGTGTATTAGTGCCCAAGGCATGGGCAACTTACTCATATGTGAAGGCACCATTAATGCTGAAAGGTACATACAGGTTTTGGAGCAACATATGTTGCCATCCAAGCAACGTCTTTTTCATGGACGCCCCTGCTTATTTCAGCAAGACAATGCCAAGCCACATTCTGCATGTGTTACAAAAGCATGGCTCCGCAGTAAAAGAATGCGGGTACTAGACTGGCCTGCCGGTAGTCCAGACCCGTCTCCCATTGAAAATGTGTGGGGCATTATGAAGCGTGTGGATGAGGGATTAGGCTGCAGTCTAACACAGGAGTCTCTGTTCTCTCAGTGAGTGAGGGGTGTGTGGATGAGGGATGAGGCTGCAGTCTAACACAGGAGTCTCTGTTCTCTCAGTGAGGGGTGTGTGGATGAGGGATGATGCTGCAGTCTAACACAGGAGTCTCTGTTCTCTCAGTGAGTGAGGGGTGTGTGGATGAGGGATGATGCTGCAGTCTAACACAGGAGTCTCTGTTCTCTCAGTGATTGTGGGGTGTGTGGATGAGGGATGAGGCTGCAGTCTAACACAGGAGTCTCTGTTCTCTCAGTGAGTGAGGGGTGTGTGGATGAGGGATGATGCTGCAGTCTAACACAGGAGTCTCTGTTCTCTCAGTGAGTGAGGGGTGTGTGGATGAGGGACGAGGCTGCAGTCTAACACAGGACTCTCTGTTCTCTCAGTGAGTGAGGGGTGTGTGGATGAGGGATGAGGCTGCAGTCTAACACAGGAGTCTCTGTTCTCTCAGGGAGTGAGGGGTGTGTGGATGAGGGATGAGGCTGCAGTCTAACACAGGAGTCTCTGTTCTCTCAGTGAGTGAGGGGTGTGGGGATGAGGGATGAGGCTGCAGTCTAACACAGGAGTCTCTGTTCTCTCAGTGAGTGAGGGGAGTGTGGATGAGGGATGAGGCTGCTGTCTAACACAGGAGTCTCTGTTCTCTCAGTGAGTGAGGGGTGTGTGGATGAGGGATGAGGCTGCAGTCTAACACAGGAGTCTCTGTTCTCTCAGTGAGTGATGGGTGTGTGGATGAGGGATGAGGCTGCAGTCTAACACAGGAGTCTCTGTTCTCTCAGTGAGTGAGGGGTGTGTGGATGAGGGATGAGGCTGCAGTCTAACACAGGAGTCTCTGCTCTCTCAGTGAGTGAGGGTTGTGTGGATGAGGGATGAGGCTGCAGTCTAACACAGGAGTCTCTGTTCTCTCACTGAGTGATGGGTGTGTGGATGAGGGATGAGGCTGCAGTCTAACACAGGAGTCTCTGTTCTCTCAGTGAGTGAGGGGTGTGTGGATGAGGGATGAGGCTGTAGTCTAACACAGGAGTCTCTGTTCTCTCAGTGAGTGAGGGGTGTGTGGATGAGGGATGAGGCTGCAGTCTAACACAGGAGTCTCTGTTCTCTCAGTGAGTGAGGGTTGTGTGGATGAGGGATGAGGCTGCAGTCTAACACAGGAGTCTCTGTTCTCTCAGTGAGTGAGGGGTTTGTGGATGAGGGATGAGGCTGCAGTCTAACACAGGAGTCTCTGTTCTCTCAGTGAGTGAGGGGTGTGTGGATGAGGGATGAGGCTGTAGTCTAACACAGGAGTCTCTGTTCTCTCAGTGAGTGAGGGGTGTGTGGATGAGGGATGAGGCTGCAGTCTAACACAGGACTCTCTGTTCTCTCAGTGAGTGATGGGTGTGTGGATGAGGGATGAGGCTGCAGTCTAACACAGGAGTCTCTGTTCTCTCAGTGAGTGATGGGTGTGTGGATGAGGGATGAGGCTGCAGTCTAACACAGGAGTCTCTGTTCTCTCAGTGAGTGAGGAGTGTGTGGATGAGGGATGAGGCTGCAGTCTAACTCAGGAGTCTCTGTTCTCTCAGTGAGTGAGGAGTGTGTGGATGAGGGATGAGGCTGCAGTCTAACACAGGAGTCTCTGTTCTCGCAGTGAGTGAGGGGTGTGTGGATGAGGGATGAGGCTGTAGTCTAACACAGGAGTCTCTGTTCTCTCAGTGAGTGAGGGGTGTGGGGATGAGGGATGAGGCTGCAGTCTAACACAGGAGTCTCTGTTCTCTCAGTGAGTGAGGGGTGTGTGGATGAGGGATGAGGCTGCTGTCTAACACAGGAGTCTCTGTTCTCTCAGTGAGTGAGGGGTGTGTGGATGAGGGATGAGGCTGCAGTCTAACACAGGAGTCTCTGTTCTCTCAGTGAGTGATGGGTGTGTGGATGAGGGATGAGGCTGCAGTCTAACACAGGAGTCTCTGTTCTCTCAGTGAGTGAGGGGTGTGTGGATGAGGGATGAGGCTGTAGTCTAACACAGGAGTCTCTGTTCTCTCAGTGAGTGAGGGGTGTGTGGATGAGGGATGAGGCTGCAGTCTAACACAGGACTCTCTGTTCTCTCAGTGAGTGAGGAGTGTGTGGATGAGGGATGAAGCTGCAGTCTAACACATGAGTCTCTGTTCTCTCAGTGAGTGATGGGTGTGTGGATGAGGGATGAGGCTGCAGTCTAACTCAGGAGTCTCTGTTCTCTCAGTGAGTGAGGAGTGTGTGGATGAGGGATGAGGCTGCAGTCTAACACAGGAGTCTCTGTTCTCGCAGTGAGTGAGGGGTGTGTGGATGAGGGATGAGGCTGCAGTCTAACACAGGAGTCTCTGTTCTCTCAGTGAGTGAGGGGTGTGTGGATGAGGGATGAGGCTGCAGTCTAACACAGGAGTCTCTGTTTTCTCAGTGAGTGAGGAGTGTGTGGATGAGGGATGAGGCTGCAGTCTAACACAGGAGTCTCTGTTCTCTCAGTGAGTGATGGGTGTGTGGATGAGGGATGAGGCTGCAGTCTAACACAGGAGTCTCTGTTCTCTCAGTGAGTGAGGAGTGTGTGGATGAGGGATGAGGCTGCAGTCGAACTCAGGAGTCTCTGTTCTCTCAGTGAGTGAGGAGTGTGTGGATGAGGGATGAGGCTGCAGTCTAACACAGGAGTCTCTGTTCTCGCAGTGAGTGAGGGGTGTGTGGATGAGGGATGAGGCTGCAGTCTAACACAGGAGTCTCTGTTCTCTCAGTGAGTGAGGGTTGTGTGGATGCGAGATGTGGCTCAGTCTAACACTGGAGTCTCTGTTCTCTCAGTGAGTGAGGGGTGTGTGGATGAGGCTGCAGTCTAACACAGGAGTCTCTGTTCTCTCAGTGAGTGAGGGGTGTGTGGATGAGAGATGAGGCTGCAGTCTAACACAGGAGTCTCTGTTCTCTCAGTGAGTGATGGGTGTGTGGATGAGGGATGAGGCTGCAGTCTAACACAGGAGTCTCTGTTCTCTCAGTGAGTGAGGAGTGTGTGGATGAGGGATGAGGCTGCAGTCTAACTCAGGAGTCTCTGTTCTCTCAGTGAGTGAGGAGTGTGTGGATGAGGGATGAGGCTGCAGTCTAACACAGGAGTCTCTGTTCTCGCAGTGAGTGAGGGGTGTGTGGATGAGGGATGAGGCTGTAGTCTAACACAGGAGTCTCTGTTCTCTCAGTGAGTGAGGGGTGTGGGGATGAGGGATGAGGCTGCAGTCTAACACAGGAGTCTCTGTTCTCTCAGTGAGTGAGGGGTGTGTGGATGAGGGATGAGGCTGCAGTCTAACACAGGACTCTCTGTTCTCTCAGTGAGTGAGGGGTGTGTGGATGAGGGATGAGGCTGCAGTCTAACACAGGAGTCTCTGTTCTCTCAGTGAGTGATGGGTGTGTGGATGAGGGATGAGGCTGCAGTCTAACACAGGAGTCTCTGTTCTCTCAGTGAGTGAGGGGTGTGTGGATGAGGGATGAGGCTGTAGTCTAACACAGGAGTCTCTGTTCTCTCAGTGAGTGAGGGGTGTGTGGATGAGGGATGAGGCTGCAGTCTAACACAGGACTCTCTGTTCTCTCAGTGAGTGAGGAGTGTGTGGATGAGGGATGAGGCTGCAGTCTAACACAGGAGTCTCTGTTCTCTCAGTGAGTGATGGGTGTGTGGATGAGGGATGAGGCTGCAGTCTAACACAGGAGTCTCTGTTCTCTCAGTGAGTTAGGAGTGTGTGGATGAGGGATGAGGCTGCAGTCTAACACAGGAGTCTCTGTTCTCTCAGTGAGTGAGGGGTGTGTGGATGCGAGATGTGGCTCAGTCTAACACAGGAGTCTCTGTTCTCTCAGTGAGTGAGGGGTGTGTGGATGAGGCTGCAGTCTAACACAGGAGTCTCTGTTCTCTCAGTGAGTGAGGAGTGTGTGGATGAGGGATGAGGCTGCAGTCTAACACAGGAGTCTCTGTTCTCTCAGTGAGTGATGGGTGTATGGATGAGGGATGAGGCTGCAGTCTAACACAGGAGTCTCTGTTCTCTCAGTGAGTGAGGAGTGTGTGGATGAGGGATGAGGCTGCAGTCTAACTCAGGAGTCTCTGTTCTCTCAGTGAGTGAGGAGTGTGTGGATGAGGGATGAGGCTGCAGTCTAACACAGGAGTCTCTGTTCTCGCAGTGAGTGAGGGGTGTGTGGATGTGGGATGAGGCTGCAGTCTAACACAGGAGTCTCTGTTCTCTCAGTGAGTGAGGGGTGTGTGGATGAGAGATGTGGCTCAGTCTAACACAGGAGTCTCTGTTCTCTCAGTGAGTGAGGGGTGTGTGGATGAGGGATGAGGCTGCAGTCTAACACAGGAGTTTCTGTTCTCTCAGTGAGTGAGGGGGGTGTGGATGAGGGATGAGGTTGCAGTCTAACACAAGAGTCTCTGTTCTCTCAGTGAGTGAGGGGTGTGTGGATGAGGGATGAGGCTGCAGTCTAACAGAGGAGTCTCTGTTCTCTCATTGAGTGAGGGGTGTGTGGATGAGGGATGAGGCTGCAGTCTAACACAGGAGTCTCTGTTCTCTCAGTGAGTGAGGGGTGTGTGGATGAGGGATGAGGCTGCAGTCTAACACAGGAGTCTCTGTTCTCTCAGTGAGTGATGGGTGTGTGGATGAGGGATGAGGCTGCAGTCTAACACAGGAGTCTCTGTTCTCTCAGTGAGTGAGGGGTGTGTGGATGAGGGATGAGGCTGCAGTCTAACACAGGAGTCTCTGTTCTCTCAGTGAGTGAGGGGTGTGTGGATGAAGGATGAGGCTGCAGTCTAACACAGGAGTCTCTGTTCTCTCAGTGAGTGAGGGGTGTGTGGATGAGAGATGAGGCTGCAGTCTAACACAGGAGTCTCTGTTCTCTCAGTGAGTGAGGGGTGTGTGGATGAGGGATGAGGCTGCAGTCTAACACAGGAGTCTCTGTTCTCTCAGTGAGTGAGGGGTGTGTGGATGAGGGATGAGGTTGCAGTCTAACATAGGAGTCTCTGTTCTCTCAGTGAGTGAGGGGTGTGTGGATGAGGGATGAGGCTGCAGTCTAACACAGGAGTCTCTGTTCTCTCATTGAGTGAGGGGTGTGTGGATGAGGGATGAGGCTGCAGTCTAACACAGGAGTCTCTGTTCTCTCAGTGAGTGAGGGGTGTGTGGATGAGGGATGAGGCTGCAGTCTAACACAGGAGTCTCTGTTCTCTCAGTGAGTGATGGGTGTGTGGATGAGGGATGAGGCTGCAGTGTAACACAGGAGTCTCTGTTCTCTCAGTGAGTGAGGGGTGTGTGGATGAGGGATGAGGCTGCAGTCTAACACAGGAGTCTCTGTTCTCTCAGTGAGTGAGGGGTGTGTGGATGAAGGATGAGGCTGCAGTCTAACACAGGAGTCTCTGTTCTCTCAGTGAGTGAGGGGTGTGTGGATGAAGGATGAGGCTGCAGTCTAACACAGGAGTCTCTGTTCTCTCAGTGAGTGATGGGTGTGTGGATGAGGGATGAGGCTGCAGTCTAACACAGGAGTCTCTGTTCTCGCAGTGAGTGAGGGGTGTGTGGATGAGGGATGAGGCTGCAGTCTAACACAGGAGTCTCTGTTCTCTCAGTGAGTGAGGGGTGTGTGGATGAGAGATGTGGCTCAGTCTAACACAGGAGTCTCTGTTCTCTCAGTGAGTGAGGGGTGTGTGGATGAGGGATGAGGCTCAGTCTAACACAGGAGTCTCTGTTCTCTCAGTGAGTGAGGGGTGTGTGGATGAGGGATGAGGCTGCAGTCTAACACAGGAGTCTCTGTTCTCTCAGTGAGTGAGGGGTGTGTGGATGAGGGATGAGGTTGCAGTCTAACACAGGAGTCTCTGTTCTCTCAGTAGGTGAGGGGTGTGTGGATGAGGGATGAGGCTGCAGTCTAACACAGGAGTCTCTGTTCTCTCATTGAGTGAGGGGTGTGTGGATGAGGGATGAGGCTGCAGTCTAACACAGGAGTCTCTGTTCTCTCAGAGAGTGAGGGGTGTGTGGATGAGGGATGAGGCTGCAGTCTAACACAGGAGTCTCTGTTCTCTCAGTGAGTGATGGGTGTGTGGATGAGGGATGAGGCTGCAGTTTAACACAGGAGTCTCTGTTCTCTCAGTGAGTGAGGGGTGTGTGGATGAGGGATGAGGCTGCTGTCTAACACAGGAGTCTCTGTTCTCTCAGTGAGTGATGGGTGTGTGGATGAGGGATGAGGCTGCAGTCTAACACAGGAGTCTCTGTTCTCGCAGTGAGTGAGGGGTGTGTGGATGAGGGATGAGGCTGCAGTCTAACACAGGGGTCTCTGTTCTCTCAGTGAGTGAGGGGTGTGTGGATGAGAGATGTGGCTCAGTCTAACACAGGAGTCTCTGTTCTCTCAGTGAGTGAGGGGTGTGTGGATGAGGGATGAGGCTCAGTCTAACACAGGAGTCTCTGTTCTCTCAGTGAGTGAGGGGTGTGTGGATGAGGGATGAGGCTGCAGTCTAACACAGGAGTCTCTGTTCTCTCAGTGAGTGAGGGGTGTGTGGATGAGGGATGAGGTTGCAGTCAAACACAGGAGTCTCTGTTCTCTCAGTGAGTGAGGGGTGTGTGGATGAGGGATGAGGCTGCAGTCTAACACAGGAGTCTCTGTTCTCTCATTGAGTGAGGGGTGTGTGGATGAGGGATGAGGCTGCAGTCTAACACAGGAGTCTCTGTTCTCTCAGAGAGTGAGGGGTGTGTGGATGAGGGATGAGGCTGCAGTCTAACACAGGAGTCTCTGTTCTCTCAGTGAGTGATGGGTGTGTGGATGAGGGATGAGGCTGCAGTTTAACACAGGAGTCTCTGTTCTCTCAGTGAGTGAGGGGTGTGTGGATGAGGGATGAGGCTGCTGTCTAACACAGGAGTCTCTGTTCTCTCAGTGAGTGAGGGGTGTGTGGATGAAGGATGAGGCTGCAGTCTAACACAGGAGTCTCTGTTCTCTCAGTGAGTGAGGGGTGTGTGGATGAAGGATGAGGCTGCAGTCTAACACAGGAGTCTCTGTTCTCTCAGTGAGTGAGGGGTGTGTGGATGAGGGATGAGGCTGCAGTCTAACACAGGAGTCTCTGTTCTCTCAGGGAGTGAGGGGTGTGTGGATGAGGGATGAGGCTGCAGTCTAACACAGGAGTCTCTGTTCTCTCAGTGAGTGAGGGGTGTGTGGATGAGGGATGAGGCTGCAGTCTAACACAGGAGTCTCTGTTCTCTCAGTGAGTGAGGGGTGTGTGGATGAGGGATGAGGCTCAGTTTAACACAGGAGTCTCTGTTCTCTCAGTGAGTGAGGGATGTGTGGATGAGGGATGAGGCTGCAGTCTAACACAGGAGTCTCTGTTCTCTCAGTGAGTGAGGGATGTGTGGATGAGGGATGAGGCTCAGTCTAACACAGGAGTCTCTGTTCTCTCAGTGAGTGAGGGGTGTGTGGATGAGAGATGAGGCTGCAGTCTAACACAGGAGTATCTGTTCGCTCAGTGAGTGAGGGGTGTGTGGATGAGGGATGAGGCTGCAGTCTAACACAGGAGTCTCTGTTCTCTCAGTGAGTGAGGGGTGTGTGGATGAGGGATGAGGCTGCAGTCTAACACAGGAGTCTCTGTTCTCTCAGTGAGTGAGGGGTGTGTGGATGAAGGATGAGGCTGCAGTCTAACACAGGAGTCTCTGTTCTCTCAGTGAGTGAGGGGTGTGTGGATGAAGGATGAGGCTGCAGTCTAACACAGGAGTCTCTGTTCTCTCAGTGAGTGTGGGGTGTGTGGATGAGGGATGAGGCTGCAGTCTAACACAGGAGTCTCTTTTCTCTCAGGGAGTGAGGGGTGTGTGGATGAGGGATGAGGCTGCAGTCTAACACAGGAGTCTCTGTTCTCTCAGTGAGTGAGGGGTGTGTGGATGAGGGATGAGGCTGCAGTCTAACACAGGAGTCTCTGTTCTCTCAGTGAGTGAGGGGTGTGTGGATGAGGGATGAGGCTCAGTCTAACACAGGAGTGTCTGTTCTCTCAGTGAGTGAGGGGTGTGTGGATGAGGGATGAGGCTGCAGTCTAACACAGGAGTCTCTGTTCTCTCAGTGTGTGAGGGGTGTGTGGATGAGGGATGAGGCTGCAGTCTAACACAGGAGTCTCTGTTCTCTCAGTGAGTGAGGGGTGTGTGGATGAGGGATGAGGCTGCAGTCTAACACAGGAGTCTCTGTTCTCTCAGTGAGTGAGGGATGTGTGGATGAGGGATGAGGCTGCAGTCTAACACAGGAGTCTCTGTTTTCTCAGTGAGTGAGGGGTGTGTGGATGAGGGATGAGGCTGCAGTCTAACACAGGAGTCTCTGTTCTCTCAGTGAGTGAGGGGTGTGTGGATGAGGGATGAGGCTGCAGTCTGACACAGGAGTCTCTGTTCTCTCAGTGAGTGAGGGGTGTGTGGATGAGGGATGAGGCTGCTGTCTAACACAGGAGTCTCTGTTCTCTCAGTGAGTGAGGGGTGTGTGGATGAGGGATGAGTCTGCAGTCTAACACAGGAGTCTCTGTTCTCTCAGTGAGTGAGGGGTGTTTGGATGAAGGATGAGGCTGCAGTCTAACACAGGAGTCTCTATTCTCTCAGTGAGTGAGGGGTGTGGGGATGAGGGATGAGGCTGCAGTCTAACACAGGAGTCTCTGTTCTCTCAGTGAGTGAGGGGTGTGTGGATGAGGGATGAGGCTGCTGTCTAACACAGGAGTGTCTGTTTTCTCAGTGAGTGAGGGGTGTGTGGATGAGGGATGAGGCTGCAGTCTAACACAGGAGTCTCTGTTCTCTCAGTGAGTGAGGGGTGTGTGGATGAGGGATGAGGCTGCAGTCTAACACAGGAGTCTCTGTTCTCTCAGTGAGTGAGGGGTGTGTGGATGAAGGATGAGGCTGCAGTCTAACACAGGAGTCTCTGTTCTCTCAGTGAGTGAGGGGTGTGTGGATGAAGGATGAGGCTGCAGTCTAACACAGGAGTCTCTGTTCTCTCAGTGAGTGAGGGGTGTGTGGATGAGAGATGAGGCTGCTGTCTATCACAGGAGTCTCTGTTCTCTCAGGGAGTGAGGGGTGTGTGGATGAGGGATGAGGCTGCAGTCTAACACAGGAATCTCTGTTCTCTCAGTGAGTGAGGGGTGTGTGGATGAGGGATGAGGCTGCAGTCTAACACAGGAGTCTCTGTTCTCTCAGTGAGTGAGGGGTGTGTGGATGAGGGATGAGGCTGCAGTCTGACACAGGAGTCTCTGTTCTCTCAGTGAGTGAGGGGTGTGTGGATGAGGGATGAGGCTCAGTCTAACACAGGAGTCTCTGTTCTCTCAGTGAGTGAGGGGTGTGTGGATGAGAGATGAGGCTGCAGTCTAACACAGGAGTCTCTGTTCTCTCAGTGAGTGAGGGATGTGTGGATGAGGGATGAGGCTGCAGTCTAACACAGGAGTCTCTGTTCTCTCAGTGAGTGAGGGATGTGTGGATGAGGGATGAGGCTCAGTCTAACACAGGAGTCTCTGTTCTCTCAGTGAGTGAGGGGTGTGTGGATGAGGGATGAGGCTGCAGTCTAACACAGGAGTCTCTGTTCTCTCAGTGAGTGAGGGGTGTGTGGATGAGGGATGATGCTGCAGTCTAACACAGGAGTCTCTGTTCTCTCAGTGAGTGAGGGGTGTGGGGATGAGGGATGAGGCTGCAGTCTAACACAGGAGTGTCTGTTCTCTCAGTGAGTGAGGGGTGTGTGGATGAGGGATGAGGCTGCAGTCTAACACAGGAGTCTCTGTTCTCTCAGTGAGTGAGGGGTGTGTGGATGAGGGATGAGGCTGCAGTCTAACACAGGAGTCTCTGTTCTCTCAGTGAGTGAGGGGTGTGTGGATGAGGGATGAGGCTGCAGTCTAACACAGGAGTCTCTGCTCTCTCAGTGAGTGAGGGGTGTGTGGATGAGGGATGAGGCTGCAGTCTAACACAGGAGTCTCTGTTCTCTCAGTGAGTGAGGGGTGTGGGGATGAGGGATGAGGCTGCAGTCTAACACAGGAGTCTCTGTTCTCTCAGTGAGTGAGGGGTGTGTGGATGAGGGATGAGGCTGCTGTCTAACACAGGAGTCTCTGTTCTCTCAGTGAGTGAGGGGCGTGTGGATGAGGGATGAGGCTGCAGTCTAACACAGGAGTCTCTGTTCTCTCAGTGAGTGAGGGGTGTGTGGATGAGGGATGAGGCTGCAGTCTAACACAGGAGTCTCTGTTCTCTCAGTGAGTGAGGGGTGTGTGGATGAGGGATGAGGCTGCAGTCTAACACAGGGGTCTCTGTTCTCTCTGTGAGTGAGGGGTGTGTGGATGAGGGATGAGGCTGCAGTCTAACACAGGAGTTTCTGTTCTCTCAGTGAGTGAGGGGTGTGTGGATGAAGGATGAGGCTGCAGTCTAACACAGGAGTCTCTGTTCTCTCAGTGAGTGAGGGGTGTGTGGATGAGGGATGAGGCTGCAGTCTAACACAGGAGTCTCTGTTCTCTCAGTGAGTGAGGGGGTGTGTGGATGAGGGATGAGGCTGCAGTCTAACACAGGAGTCTCTGTTCTCTCAGTGAGTGAGGGGTGTGTGGATGAGGGATGAGGCTGCAGTCTAACACAGGAGTCTCTGTTCTCTCAGTGAGTGAGGGGTGTGTGGATGAGGGAGGAGGCTGCAGTCTAACACAGCAGTTTCTGTTCTCTCAGTGAGTGAGGGGTGTGTGGATGAAGGATGAGGCTGCAGTCTAACACAGGAGTCTCTGTTCTCTCAGTGAGTGAGGGGTGTGTGGATGAGGGATGAGGCTGCTGTCTAACACAGGAGTCTCTGTTCTCTCAGTGAGTGAGGGGTGTGTGGATGAGGGATGAGTCTGCAGTCTAACACAGGAGTCTCTGTTCTCTCAGTGAGTGAGGGGTGTGTGGATGAGGGATGAGGCTGCTGTCTAACACAGGAGTGTCTGTTTTCTCAGTGAGTGAGGGGTGTGTGGATGAGGGATGAGGCTGCAGTCTAACACAGGAGTCTCTGTTCTCTCAGTGATTGAGGGGTGTGTGGATGAGGGATGAGGCTCAGTTTAACACAGGAGTCTCTGTTCTCTCAGTGAGTGAGGGATGTGTGGATGAGGGATGAGGCTGCAGTCTAACACAGGAGTCTCTGTTCTCTCAGTGAGTGAGGGATGTGTGGATGAGGGATGAGGCTCAGTCTAACACAGGAGTCTCTGTTCTCTCAGTGAGTGAGGGGTGTGTGGATGAGAGATGAGGCTGCAGTCTAACACAGGAGTATCTGTTCGCTCAGTGAGTGAGGGGTGTGTGGATGAGGGATGAGGCTGCAGTCTAACACAGGAGTCTCTGTTCTCTCAGTGAGTGAGGGGTGTGTGGATGAGGGATGAGGCTGCAGTCTAACACAGGAGTCTCTGTTCTCTCAGTGAGTGAGGGGTGTGTGGATGAAGGATGAGGCTGCAGTCTAACACAGGAGTCTCTGTTCTCTCAGTGAGTGAGGGGTGTGTGGATGAAGGATGAGGCTGCAGTCTAACACAGGAGTCTCTGTTCTCTCAGTGAGTGTGGGGTGTGTGGATGAGGGATGAGGCTGCAGTCTAACACAGGAGTCTCTGTTCTCTCAGGGAGTGAGGGGTGTGTGGATGAGGGATGAGGCTGCAGTCTAACACAGGAGTCTCTGTTCTCTCAGTGAGTGAGGGGTGTGTGGATGAGGGATGAGGCTGCAGTCTAACACAGGAGTCTCTGTTCTCTCAGTGAGTGAGGGGTGTGTGGATGAGGGATGAGGCTCAGTCTAACACAGGAGTGTCTGTTCTCTCAGTGAGTGAGGGGTGTGTGGATGAGGGATGAGGCTGCAGTCTAACACAGGAGTCTCTGTTCTCTCAGTGTGTGAGGGGTGTGTGGATGAGGGATGAGGCTGCAGTCTAACACAGGAGTCTCTGTTCTCTCAGTGAGTGAGGGGTGTGTGGATGAAGGATGAGGCTGCAGTCTAACACAGGAGTCTCTGTTCTCTCAGTGAGTGAGGGATGTGTGGATGAGGGATGAGGCTGCAGTCTAACACAGGAGTCTCTGTTTTCTCAGTGAGTGAGGGGTGTGTGGATGAGGGATGAGGCTGCAGTCTAACACAGGAGTCTCTGTTCTCTCAGTGAGTGAGGGGTGTGTGGATGAGGGATGAGGCTGCAGTCTGACACAGGAGTCTCTGTTCTCTCAGTGAGTGAGGGGTGTGTGGATGAGGGATGAGGCTGCTGTCTAACACAGGAGTCTCTGTTCTCTCAGTGAGTGAGGGGTGTGTGGATGAGGGATGAGTCTGCAGTCTAACACAGGAGTCTCTGTTCTCTCAGTGAGTGAGGGGTGTTTGGATGAAGGATGAGGCTGCAGTCTAACACAGGAGTCTCTATTCTCTCAGTGAGTGAGGGGTGTGGGGATGAGGGATGAGGCTGCAGTCTAACACAGGAGTCTCTGTTCTCTCAGTGAGTGAGGGGTGTGTGGATGAGGGATGAGGCTGCTGTCTAACACAGGAGTGTCTGTTTTCTCAGTGAGTGAGGGGTGTGTGGATGAGGGATGAGGCTGCAGTCTAACACAGGAGTCTCTGTTCTCTCAGTGAGTGAGGGGTGTGTGGATGAGGGATGAGGCTGCAGTCTAACACAGGAGTCTCTGTTCTCTCAGTGAGTGAGGGGTGTGTGGATGAAGGATGAGGCTGCAGTCTAACACAGGAGTCTCTGTTCTCTCAGTGAGTGAGGGGTGTGTGGATGAAGGATGAGGCTGCAGTCTAACACAGGAGTCTCTGTTCTCTCAGTGAGTGAGGGGTGTGTGGATGAGAGATGAGGCTGCTGTCTATCACAGGAGTGTCTGTTCTCTCAGGGAGTGAGGGGTGTGTGGATGAGGGATGAGGCTGCAGTCTAACACAGGAATCTCTGTTCTCTCAGTGAGTGAGGGGTGTGTGGATGAGGGATGAGGCTGCAGTCTAACACAGGAGTCTCTGTTCTCTCAGTGAGTGAGGGGTGTGTGGATGAGGGATGAGGCTGCAGTCTGACACAGGAGTCTCTGTTCTCTCAGTGAGTGAGGGGTGTGTGGATGAGGGATGAGGCTCAGTCTAACACAGGAGTCTCTGTTCTCTCAGTGAGTGAGGGGTGTGTGGATGAGAGATGAGGCTGCAGTCTAACACAGGAGTCTCTGTTCTCTCAGTGAGTGAGGGATGTGTGGATGAGGGATGAGGCTGCAGTCTAACACAGGAGTCTCTGTTCTCTCAGTGAGTGAGGGATGTGTGGATGAGGGATGAGGCTCAGTCTAACACAGGAGTCTCTGTTCTCTCAGTGAGTGAGGGGTGTGTGGATGAGGGATGAGGCTGCAGTCTAACACAGGAGTCTCTGTTCTCTCAGTGAGTGAGGGGTGTGTGGATGAGGGATGAGGCTGCAGTCTAACACAGGAGTCTCTGTTCTCTCAGTGAGTGAGGGGTGTGGGGATGAGGGATGAGGCTGCAGTCTAACACAGGAGTGTCTGTTCTCTCAGTGAGTGAGGGGTGTGTGGATGAGGGATGAGGCTGCAGTCTAACACAGGAGTCTCTGTTCTCTCAGTGAGTGAGGGGTGTGTGGATGAGGGATGAGGCTGCAGTCTAACACAGGAGTCTCTGTTCTCTCAGTGAGTGAGGGGTGTGTGGATGAGGGATGAGGCTGCAGTCTAACACAGGAGTCTCTGCTCTCTCAGTGAGTGAGGGGTGTGTGGATGAGGGATGAGGCTGCAGTCTAACACAGGAGTCTCTGTTCTCTCAGTGAGTGAGGGGTGTGGGGATGAGGGATGAGGCTGCAGTCTAACACAGGAGTCTCAGTTCTCTCAGTGAGTGAGGGGTGTGTGGATGAGGGATGAGGCTGCTGTCTAACACAGGAGTCTCTGTTCTCTCAGTGCGTGAGGGGCGTGTGGATGAGGGATGAGGCTGCAGTCTAACACAGGAGTCTCAGTTCTCTCAGTGAGTGAGGGGTGTGTGGATGAGGGATGAGGCTGCAGTCTAACACAGGAGTCTCAGTTCTCTCAGTGAGTGAGGGGTGTGTGGATGAGGGATGAGGCTGCTGTCTAACACAGGATTCTCTGTTCTCTCTGTGAGTGAGGGGTGTGTGGATGAGGGATGAGGCTGCAGTCTAACACAGGAGTTTCTGTTCTCTCAGTGAGTGAGGGGTGTGTGGATGAAGGATGAGGCTGCAGTCTAACACAGGAGTCTCTGTTCTCTCAGTGAGTGAGGGGTGTGTGGATGAGGGATGAGGCTGCAGTCTAACACAGGAGTCTCTGTTCTCTCAGTGAGTGAGGGGGTGTGTGGATGAGGGATGAGGCTGCAGTCTAACACAGGAGTCTCTGTTCTCTCAGTGAGTGAGGGGTGTGTGGATGAGGGATGAGGCTGCAGTCTAACACAGGAGTCTCTGTTCTCTCAGTGAGTGAGGGGTGTGTGGATGAGGGAGGAGGCTGCAGTCTAACACAGCAGTCTCTGTTCTCTCAGTGAGTGAGGGGTGTGTGGATGAAGGATGAGGCTGCAGTCTAACACAGGAGTCTCTGTTCTCTCAGTGAGTGAGGGGTGTGTGGATGAGGGATGAGGCTGCTGTCTAACACAGGAGTCTCTGTTCTCTCAGTGAGTGAGGGGTGTGTGGATGAGGGATGAGTCTGCAGTCTAACACAGGAGTCTCTGTTCTCTCAGTGAGTGAGGGGTGTGTGGATGAGGGATGAGGCTGCTGTCTAACACAGGAGTGTCTGTTTTCTCAGTGAGTGAGGGGTGTGTGGATGAGGGATGAGGCTGCAGTCTAACACAGGAGTCTCTGTTCTCTCAGTGAGTGAGGGGTGTGTGGATGAGGGATGAGGCTGCAGTCTAACACAGGAGTCTCTGTTCTCTCAGTGAGTGAGGGGTGTGTGGATGAAGGATGAGGCTGCAGTCTAACACAGGAGTCTCTGTTCTCTCAGTGAGTGAGGGGTGTGTGGATGAAGGATGAGGCTGCAGTCTAACACAGGAGTCTCTGTTCTCTCAGTGAGTGAGGGGTGTGTGGATGAGGGATGAGGCTGCTGTCTATCACAGGAGTCTCTGTTCTCTCAGGGAGTGAGGGGTGTGTGGATGAGGGATGAGGCTGCAGTCTAACACAGGAATCTCTGTTCTCTCAGTGAGTGAGGGGTGTGTGGATGAGGGATGAGGCTGCAGTCTAACACAGGAGTCTCTGTTCTCTCAGTGAGTGAGGGGTGTGTGGATGAGGGATGAGGCTGCAGTCTGACACAGGAGTCTCTGTTCTCTCAGTGAGTGAGGGGTGTGTGGATGAGGGATGAGGCTCAGTCTAACACAGGAGTCTCTGTTCTCTCAGTGAGTGAGGGGTGTGTGGATGAGAGATGAGGCTGCAGTCTAACACAGGAGTCTCTGTTCTCTCAGTGAGTGAGGGATGTGTGGATGAGGGATGAGGCTGCAGTCTAACACAGGAGTCTCTGTTCTCTCAGTGAGTGAGGGATGTGTGGATGAGGGATGAGGCTCAGTCTAACACAGGAGTCTCTGTTCTCTCAGTGAGTGAGGGGTGTGTGGATGAGGGATGAGGCTGCAGTCTAACACAGGAGTCTCTGTTCTCTCAGTGAGTGAGGGGTGTGTGGATGAGGGATGAGGCTGCAGTCTAACACAGGAGTCTCTGTTCTCTCAGTGAGTGAGGGGTGTGGGGATGAGGGATGAGGCTGCAGTCTAACACAGGAGTGTCTGTTCTCTCAGTGAGTGAGGGGTGTGTGGATGAGGGATGAGGCTGCAGTCTAACACAGGAGTCTCTGTTCTCTCAGTGAGTGAGGGGTGTGTGGATGAGGGATGAGGCTGCAGTCTAACACAGGAGTCTCTGTTCTCTCAGTGAGTGAGGGGTGTGTGGATGAGGGATGAGGCTGCAGTCTAACACAGGAGTCTCTGTTCTCTCAGTGAGTGAGGGGTGTGTGGATGAGGGATGAGGCTGCAGTCTAACACAGGAGTCTCTGTTCTCTCAGTGAGTGAGGGGTGTGGGGATGAGGGATGAGGCTGCAGTCTAACACAGGAGTCTCTGTTCTCTCAGTGAGTGAGGGGTGTGTGGATGAGGGATGAGGCTGCTGTCTAACACAGGAGTCTCTGTTCTCTCAGTGAGTGAGGGGCGTGTGGATGAGGGATGAGGCTGCAGTCTAACACAGGAGTCTCTGTTCTCTCAGTGAGTGAGGGGTGTGTGGATGAGGGATGAGGCTGCAGTCTAACACAGGAGTCTCTGTTCTCTCAGTGAGTGAGGGGTGTGTGGATGAGGGATGAGGCTGCAGTCTAACACAGGAGTCTCTGTTCTCTCTGTGAGTGAGGGGTGTGTGGATGAGGGATGAGGCTGCAGTCTAACACAGGAGTTTCTGTTCTCTCAGTGAGTGAGGGGTGTGTGGATGAAGGATGAGGCTGCAGTCTAACACAGGAGTCTCTGTTCTCTCAGTGAGTGAGGGGTGTGTGGATGAGGGATGAGGCTGCAGTCTAACACAGGAGTCTCTGTTCTCTCAGTGAGTGAGGGGGTGTGTGGATGAGGGATGAGGCTGCAGTCTAACACAGGAGTCTCTGTTCTCTCAGTGAGTGAGGGGTGTGTGGATGAGGGATGAGGCTGCAGTCTAACACAGGAGTCTCTGTTCTCTCAGTGAGTGAGGGGTGTGTGGATGAGGGAGGAGGCTGCAGTCTAACACAGGAGTCTCTGTTCTCTCAGTGAGTGAGGGGTGTGTGGATGAAGGATGAGGCTGCAGTCTAACACAGGAGTCTCTGTTCTCTCAGTGAGTGAGGGGTGTGTGGATGAGGGATGAGGCTACAGTCTAACACAGGAGTCTCTGTTCTCTCAGTGAGTGAGGGGTGTGTGGATGAAGGATGAGGCTGCAGTCTAACACAGGAGTCTCTGTTCTCTCAGTGAGTGAGGGGTGTGTGGATGAGGGATGAGGCTGCAGTCTAACACAGGAGTCTCTGTTCTCTCAGTGAGTGAGGGGTGTGTGGATGAGGGATGAGGCTGCAGTCTAACACAGGAGTCTCTGTTCTCTCAGTGAGTGAGGGGTGTGTGGATGAGGGATGAGACTGCAGTCTAACACAGGAGTCTCTGTTCTCTCAGTGAGTGAGGAGTGTGTGGATGAAGGATGAGACTGCAGTCTAACACAGGAGTCTCTGTTCTCTCAGTGAGTGAGGGGTGTGTGGATGAGGGATGAGGCTGCAGTCTAACACAGGAGTCTCTGTTCTCTCAGTGAGTGAGGGGTGTGTGGATGAGGGATGAGGCTGCAGTCTAACACAGGAGTCTCTGTTCTCTCAGTGAGTGAGGGGTGTGTGGATGAAGGATGAGACTGCAGTCTAACACAGGAGTCTCTGTTCTCTCAGTGAGTGAGGGGTGTGTGGATGAGGGATGAGGCTGCAGTCTAACACAGGAGTCTCTGTTCTCTCAGTGAGTGACGGGTGTGTGGATGAGGGATGAGGCTGCAGTCTAACACAGGAGTCTCTGTTCTCTCAGTGAGTGAGGGGTGTGTGGATGAAGGATGAGGCTGCAGTCTAACACAGGAGTCTCTGTTCTCTCAGTGAGTGAGGGTTGTGTGGATGAGGGATGACGCTGCAGTCTAACACAGGAGTCTCTGTTCTCTCAGTGAGTGAGGGGTGTGTGGATGAGGGATGAGGCTGCAGTCTAACACAGGAGTCTCTGTTCTCTCAGTGAGTGAGGGGTGTGTGGATGAGGGATGAGGCTGCAGTCTAACACAGGAGTC
>CM056590.1:8563133-8638133 GCA_029721435.1 Gymnothorax reevesii
AGTCACCGATGTTGCGAGTGACGTGTCTTATCAGCTGATGTTAGCGACCCACACCTCGAGCTGTCCGGCCGCTCCTCCAAGATGGTACTCCAGGTGTGGGAAAGCGTGTATGCCCCCTCGTCCTGGTTCATGGTCCTGTGGGCCCGCTTCCTGATTTCAATTGCCTCCATGATCCAGCGTTCATGTCGATTGTTCTGAGTGCGGATGACTTTTGCCTTGTCCCAGTCCATAATATGATTTTCCCTCTTGCAATGGTCTGTGATTGCTGATTTAAGGTTTGTCTGTAGTGCTTGTTCCTTAACTGAGCGTGTCTGTCTTACTGTTGTCTCTTTCTCGCATTCTTTTTGGTGTTCTTTCTTACGTGTATGAAAAGGTCTACCTGTTTCCCCAATGTATGTTTTATGGCAAGACCGGCATGGGATTTCGTATGGGACGTCACATTTGTTACAGTTGTCAATTTGGTCTTTCGGGTGTACCAGTAGTTGTCGTAATTTTATGTTTGGTTTTACCGGGGTGTTGATGTGGAATTTTCTCATGGCCCGTTGAATCCGCTCTGTGACGCCTCTAACATCAGCTGATAAGACACGTCACTCGCAACATCGGTGACTCTTCTGAAGAAGACGGGAGTATCCCGTCGAAACATGTCAAGGTAGGATAAAACCTTTTCTGTTTGTAAAATAAGAACGTCAACGTAAATTAGTTACTACAGACAGTATGAACTTTTTTGGATTAGTTATGCTTCTTACATTTCAGAAGTTTAAAATGTATTTTCTCTAGGGTGTGTAATTTTTCTCACACTGGTCTTTTCCTCTACTGTTAACATTACAACACACTTCTGCCAGGATCACTTTAGTCAAAGTTAAACACAATAAGCAAAAACAGAGTAAATCAGCACAATAACTGAATGAGTGGGGCAGGGCTCTGTTCTGAGAGCTCCCTGCACATCATACACACATGGAGAGCTGCACTATCGCCCCCTAGGGACAGAACAGAGCTCTGCAGCAATGACATCCATCTCATTACACTGCTGTGGAACCATAAGACAAAGCAACCAGTTTAAATGTTTGCTGACAGAGTAAGGACAAGCAGTTAATGTATAAAGTACAGCAAATGAAAATGAGTTGGAGTCGGGGTGGCGGTGGGGCTGCAGTTTGGGTGCTGTGGTGGAATATTCTGTGGCATTTAGAGATTAAATCCACCAAATGATTTGGTAATGAGTGAATGGGGGGTGTGAGTTTCAGTGAGCCCTGTCAGAGGAGCTGCTGCTGAGTATTGTGCAGTATGATTGGCTGGGAGTCAGTATCTCAGTGCATTTGACTGCATGTCCTGTCAGAACTACACCTGCTGTGTCATCTCTGTTTATGAAGCTGATGCTTTTCTGCAGAGCGACTGTCAAGAGTTAAGTTCTGAAAAACTGTCTTGATTTACAACTTCAATCAGGAATTTCACTGACTCACTGCTGGAAAATGACAGCTGATATCATCCAGAATACTGTTTCAGTGTCAGTTGAAATCATTACAGATGATTGTGCTGCTCTGACTGCAGTAAGAAGCTGATTTCTCCACCAGGGGGCAGCAGAGAGGAGAGCTGAAGTGCAGGTGCACAGGTGTGGGAGGGCCAGGTGCTCTGTGGGAACAGGACGGAACAGCAGCTGAATTTCAGTGCTGCTTCAGACAGATACTGAGAGATGAAGAGGGAAGATGAACTGGCTGCTGACATCCCAGCAAAGACCCACATTTTCAGTAGATCACAGCTGTCTAAAGGGAGTGAAGGTGAGCTTTGGGCTTAACATGTTTATCAATGCTGGAACTGCACAAGCAGCAACCGCTTATTTATTTATTTACTTATTTAGAACAGGCAAAAACAGGCCTTTCAGCCCAACAAAGCAGGTGATTTTCCTCTCACTAAAGTGTCCCAAACATTAATAATTCATCAGACCTACATAACATCTAACACTGCATCAGTGCTGGTCTGGAAATCCCCCAGAGTTCCTGCCTCCAACAGATGACCTGCCAAACTACTCCACACAGTGACACTGACACTGGAGTAAGTTGCTAGGTGGTGTTGTGGGGAAACATGTTACGGCTGCTTCTTCTCACACTGTCGTCACAATCCTCACCTGCACATTATGGGGGCGGAGGGAGCCCAGTCATGTGCTCATTCAGAGAGCAGCTCATAGGCCCAGATGATCAGGAGGAGGGGCTGTGAAGAAGCTATGAACAACACTACTGACCCACCATATACCTCCAGTATCCCATAATCCCTCAGCAGCACAAAGTGCCTTCTGCACAGCTCCTGTTCCCCACACTCAGCACAGGCACAGTGGGACTCAACCCCAGACTGTGGTGCTACTTTATGGGCTACAGACGTCTGCACTGACTGAGATTAACTTACTAAACATGAAGACTGTGGGACTGATGTTTCAGCAGTAAAATGCTCTTCTAAACAAGTTCACACAGAACACATATCATTTCTGACTGAACATGCTTGAAAACAGATATTTTCATTCAACTCTTGATCAATATTATTTGTGTGGAGCTTTTTACAGAAGGACTGTCACATACACACACACACACACACACACACACACACACACACACACACACACACACACACACACACTTCCTTACTCTTATAACTTTGTGAGGACATTATATTGACTTCCATTCATTCTTCCTGTGTCTCTGAAGCCTTTCCCTAATCTTAATAAGCAATGTCTGCCTAACCCAAACCCTTACCCTAACCTTAACCAATAAGTCACAATTAGCCTTTGTAGTTGTGAGGACCGGAAAAAATGTCCCCACTCAGTAGGAAAAGAACGCTTTTTGGTTCTCACTTTGTAGCAAGTACAAACACAGACACACACCTTACAAAGTGAACAGACAGCAGGTAACTGACCCAAGTCCCCAGAATAGAGCTGCACTGAGCTTCATACCAAACACTGACACACATGTATAAGAGCAGCTGCTTCATGTCAAGTCACTTTATTTACAGGGAGCATTAAACACAACTTACACAAAATACAGAACAACTTCAGTAAATAAAAGCAGCAACAAAATGTTTTTAAAAAGGAATCAGTTACAGCAGATAGAAAACATGAGAAAAAGCCGATCAGGATGTGACCTGGTTTAAAAGGACTGTGGGAAAACATGGCCTTTCAGTGGAGATTTAACAGCATCAGCAGAGACAGACCTGATACAAAGAGATAAACTACAGCAGGGCTTTGAAGCACCAACAGTAAAGACACCGTCTCTCTTTAGCTTTAAATGAGTCTGTGAGACTCTAAAGCGTTTAGTCAGAAGATCTCAGGGATCTAGAAGCAGAACAGAAGCAGAGGGGAGCGTCAATGTAAAGAGGGGAGAATCATTTACTGCTTTAACAAACTATTAATAACACTTTAAACCCACTAAACCTGACTGGGAGCCGCAGAGGAGAAACCAAAATGGAGAAAATGTGCTGAGTGTCTGAGCAGAGATGTAAACTAGCGGCAGGAGAGATGGGGATGAGGGACGGACTCCTGTACACAGGGTATTACAGTCATCAATGCAGCACCATATGAAGGCAGGGAGGACTTTCTCTAAATCATGCAGGTGTGAGATCATGTTCCTCTCTCATTTGTGTGTGTTTCTGCTCTTTTTAATTAGAGCTGATTTTCCCTTCACTCTCTGCTACATCCCAGATCACACAGTTTTACTGAAGAGTTATAAACCCTAAACCCAGGATAGAGGGGCTGAGTGAATGTGGTCTGGACTCTGTGCAGGAGGGTCATTGTGTCAGAGACGCTGTAGAAGGACAGAGTTCCTGCCCTGTGATCCAGGTAAACTCCTATTCTGGAGGAGGAGGGAACAGGGATTTTAGTTTCCTCATTATTGTGAAGGAAAGAGTAACGGGAGGGAGAGCAGAACAAAGCCCAGGACTTGTTATTACATCCCAGAACACAGTCATCACCCCGTCCTTTCCTGCTGATCTCTTTATATGACACTGCTATATAAACCCCATAATCCCCCCCACTGCACTCAGCCTCCCAGTAACAGCGTCCAGACAGACCCTCTCTGCACAGCACTTGGGCCCAGGAGTCAAATCTCTCTGGATGATCAGGATATGACTGGTTCTGTCCCACAAAGGTCACCTCTCTGTTCCCCTCAGACAGACGGAGGAGTTTATTCACTGTATTAGAGTCCAGTGTGAGCTGAGAGGAGTCTGTTAGAGGAGAGAAGAACAAACATTTATATTGTAATTATTTCTGATTTTGTTGATTATTACCATTTTTTCTGACTTTGTTATTTATCCTTATTTATTTATTAAATCTTATTTCAGTGACTTTTCCCTGATTGTTTCCCCTCTGCATTAAATCCTGAGCCATAATGACTACAATCTCTTCATATTCACCATGTGTTAGTCCTGTAACTCTTCACACAGCTCTAATGTAGGACAGGCATCATATTATCATTTATGATTCACATGTTGAACAGCAGGATGACTGAGAGAAGCAGAGGTCAGAGATTCCTAAAGCCAGTCACTTATCAACACAAACTATTATTCTGATCACATTTTTACTCATATTTTCCATTATTTTCATGCTGCTTCATTCATTCAGTTTAAGTGTAACAGACTCACATTGTAAGAAGTTTTCTCTTGTTTTTAGCTCTTGTACAGGGAGGAGAGCCTTCAGCCTTGTACAGGGGGGAGAGAGAGAGGGAGAGAGAGAGAGGGAGAGGGAGAGAGAGAGAGGGAGAGAGAGAGAGAGAGAGAGAATAAAAAATAAATAAAATAAGACATGAAATCAAATGTCTGAGGGAGGAACTTCATCAGAGACGAGACACTTAAATAGCAGCTGGAGTCTCAAACTGTCCCCCCAACCCCTGTCCCGTCTTCGGGCCCCTGCTTCGTCACCGGCCCACGCCCCGTTTCCGGCCCCTGCTTCGTTACCGGCCCCTGCTTCGTCACCGGCCCCTGCCCCGTCTCCGGCCCCTGCTTCGTCACCGGCCCCCGCTTCATCTCCGGCCCCCGCTTCGTCACCGGCCCCTGCTTCATCGCCGGCCCCCACCCCGTCTTCGGCCCCCTGCTTCGTCCCCGGTCCACGCCCCGTTTCCGGCCCCTGCTTCGTTACCGGCCCCTGCTTCGTCACCGGCCCCTGCCCCGTCTCCGGCCCCTGCTTCGTCACCGGCCCCCGCTTCATCGCCGGCCCCTGCTTCATCTCCGGCCCCCACCCCGTCTCCGGCCCCCGCCCCGTCACCGTCCCCCGCTTCGTCTCCGGCCCCCGCTTCGTCACCGGCCCCCGCCCCATCTCCGGTCCCTGCTTCGTCACCGGCCCACGCCCCGTTTCCGGCCCCCGCTTCGTCACCTGCCCCTGCTTCGTCACCGGCCCCCGCTTCGTCACCTGCCCCTGCTTCGACACCGGCCCCTGTCCCGTCTCCGGCCCCTGCTTCATCTCCGGCCCCTGTCCCGTCTCCGGCCCCTGCTTCATCTCCGGCCACTGTCCCGTCACCGGCCCCTGCTTCATCTCCGGCCCCTGTCCCGTCTCCGGCCCCTGCTTCATCTCCGGCCCCTGCCCCGTCTCCGGCCCCTGCTTCATCTCCGGCCACTGTCCCGTCACCGGCCCCTGCTTCATCTCCGGCCCCTGTCCTGTCTCCGGCCCCTGCTTCATCTTCGGCCCCTGCCCCGTCTCCGCCCCCTGCTCCATCTCCAGCCCCTCGTTCGTCACCGGCCCCCGCTTCGTCACCAGCCCCTGCTTCGTCACCAGCCCCTGCTTCGTCACCAGCCACCGCCCCATCTCCGGCCCCAGCTTCGTCGCCGGCCCCTGCTTCGTCACCGGCCCCTGCCCCGTCTCCGGACCCTGCTTCGTCACCAGCCCCTGCTTCGTCACCGGCCCCCGCCCCGTCTCCGGCCCCTGCTTCGTCACCGGCCCCCGCCCCGTCTCCGGCCCCTGCTTCGTCACCGGCCCCCGCCCCGTCTCCGGCCCCTGCTTCATCTCCGGCCCCTGTCCCGTCTCCGGCCCCTGCTCCGTCACCGGCCCCCGCCCCGTCTTCGGGCCCCGCTTCGTCACCGGCCCCTGCTTCGTCACAGGCCCCCGCTTCGTCTCTGGTCCCCGCCCCGTCTCCGGCCCCTGCTTCGTCTCCGGCCCCTGCTTCATCTCCGGCCCCTGCTTCGTCTCTGGCCCCTCCCCCCTCTCCACCCCCTGCTTCATCTCCCGCCCCTGTCCAGTCTCCGGCCCCTGCCCCGTCTCCGGCCCCTGCTTCGTCTCCGGCCCCTGCTTCATCTCCGGCCCCTGCCCCGTCTTCGGCCCCCGCTCCGTCTTCGGCCCCTGTTTCGTCACCGGCCCCCGCCCCGTATCCGGCCCCCGCTCCGTCTCCGGCCCCTGCTTCGTCACCGGCCCCCGCCCCGTCTCCGGCCCCTGCTTCGTCACCGGCCCCTGCTTCGTCACCGGCCCCTGCTTCATCACCGGCCCCTGCTTCCTCTCCGGCCCCTGCCCCGTCTCCCGCCCCAGCTTCATCTCCCGCCCCCGCCCCATCTCCGGCCCCTGCTTCATCTCCGGCCCCTCCCCCGTCCCCGGCCCCACCTACGTCACCCCCCCCTCGCTCCGTCTCCGCCCCCTGCTTCGTCACCGGCCCCTGCTTCGTCTCCGGCCCCTGCTTCGTCACTGGCCCCCGCTTCATCACCAACCCCTACTTCCTCTCCGGCACCTGCTTCGTCACCGGCCCCTGCCCCGTCTTCGGCCCCTGCCCCGTCTCTGGCCCCTGCTTCGTCACCGGCCCCTGTCCCGTCTCCGGCCCCTGCTTCGTCACCGGCCCCTGCCCCATCTCCGGCCCCTGTCCCATCTCCGGCCCCTGCTTCGTCACCGGCCCCTGCCCCATCTCCGGCCCCTGTCCCATCTCCGGCCCATGCTTCATCTCTGGCCCCTGTCCCGTCTCCGGCCCCTGCTTCGTCACTGGCCCCTGCCCCATCTCCGGCCCCTGTCCCATCTCCGGCCCCTGCTTCATCTCTGGCCCCTGTCCCGTCTCCGGCCCCTCCCCCGTCTTTGGCCCCTGCTTCGTCACCGGCCCCTGCCCTGTCTCCGGCCCCTGCTTCGTCGCCGGCCCCTGCTTCGTCTCTGGCCCCTGCCCCGTCTCCGGCCCCTGCTTCGTCTCCGGCCCCCGCCACGTCTCCGGCCCCTGCTTCGTCACCGGCCTCTGCCCCGTCTCCGGCCCCTGCTTCGTCACCGGCCTCTGCCCCGTCTCCGGCCCCTGCTTCGTCACCGGCCCCTGCCCCGTATCCGGCCCCCGCTTTGTCACCGGCCCCCACCCCGTCTCCGGCCCCCGTCCGGCCCCGGCCTCATCTCCAGCCCCTGCTCCATCTCCGGCCCCTGTCCCGTCTCCGGCCCCTGCTCCATCTCTGGCCCCTGCTTCATCTCCAGCCCCTGCTCCATCTCCGGCCCCTGTCCCGTCTCCGGCCCCTGCTCCATCTCTGGCCCCTGCTTCATCTCCGGCCCCTGCTTCGTCTCCGGCCCCTGTCCCGTCTCCGGCCCCTGCTTCATCTCCGGCCCCTGCTCCGTCTTTGGCCCCTGCTTCATCTCCGACCCCCGCCCCGTCTCTGGCCCCTGCTTCGTCACCGGCCTCTGCCCTGTCTTCGGCCCCTGTCCCGTCTCCAGCACCCGCCCTGTCTCCGGCCCCTGCTTCGTCTCCGGTGTGGAATCATTTTTTTATTGATTGATTTAATTATTATTAATTGTTTATCCTTGCTTGCTCCTACTTTACTTTCTTTCATAACCTTTTAGGCCTAGAGTGTGTGTGTGCTTGCATATTTCTGATTTAGCAGGGGCCTGCATAACTGTTCCAGTGCGTCATGACATATAGCCTATCTAAAGTCATGCAAAGCTGAATGTCTGTACCAAGGACAAGATGTTTTTTCTCTTTCTCTAAGTTTGTGTTTATAGAAAGCTCCGGAATGCATAACAAGATAAACTGGAGCCGGGGCTGATAGAGAAGACAGGTGCTCTCCTCCCCAACGAGATGTATGTGTGCAGCCTTACGACAGCGTGACGCAGGTGGCATAAGACAGAGAGAGCTCTCCAGATTACATCATGATGTGTAAATCAGCGCGGGGGGAGGAGAACGTCATGGAGTACCCCTACAAAAACCAGAGAGAGACTAACTTTATCATCCTCCATCTTGACTTGACTTGTATGGGGATCCTTTGCTGCAGAAAAGTAAACTGACTTTGGCTTGAATATTAACTTCTCTGCCTCTGACTGATTTTTTCCCTGAGTAGTCTGGGTTTCTTATGTGAAGGTGATACGAGGAATTTAATGTTAAAATTCCTTTAACATTGGGGGCATCGTCCGGGGTTCCAATATCTCACCTGCACTCCCTGGAGAATCGGCGCCGACTGAAATTCCGTGCACGGTCGTCTTGAGAGACGTTAAAGAAGGGAAAGTCCTCAACCCGGAGCGACTGGCAAGGCTCCTTGGGTGTGTAGTGAGGCCAGGAGGGAGGTTCTCCAAGGTGTGTGGTGGAGGTGCGGGTGAGTGACGGAATTCTTACTGAATTTGGCTTAGTTGCTGTGTGAGACAGAGGAGTTAATATTGCCAATTATGGGACAGACGAACAGTAAGTGTGGTGTTGTCGTTCTTGTTGTAAGGACTGCTGTTCTGGGACAAATGTTGACGTGACTTTGACTGAAACTAGGCAATTTGTTGAAAGTTGACATAATGGTTCTGGGAATCATTGTGGGTAAAGGAGTTTGGGTTTAGTTGAAATAGAGCATTGTCTGCGTATGTTATCAAAGCAACAATGGGGTTAGATCGTAAGAAAATTTAAGCCTTGGATCTTTTCCAATGTGAATGAATGTGAGAGAGGAAAGTGCACTGAGGTGTGTGTGTGCGCGCATGTGTGTGTGTGTTTATGTGTGTGTGTGTCCTGAGCTCAGACTGCGTTTCTGTGTGGAAATCAATGTGAATGAACCTAACTCTGTGAGTGTCTCTAAACAACTGCGTTGCTGGCATATTTGTTAGTTCTGTCTTTGTTAGATTGAATGCAATTGTCATTATATTCCATGAAGTGCTCATATAAATGTCTACAATGAAATTTGCTTTTCAAAATATATTAAGGTGCCTGTTGAGTAGCCAATATTTACAGTATTTTATTGAATCCTCACTGTAACTACAGGATTAGTAAAAAGTGAAATTTCTGAGAAAGAAGTGTAAATAAGGAGTGCAAATTTGTAGGAGTTAAGCCATTTTAATGACTATGGAGTAAAAGGACAAAGTTGCAGAAGTACACAGAATAATTAGTCCTTATGAAACCGAGCAAAAGTCACTATTTCTTGATAAAATAAATGCTAACTCCTCCTAAATGATCGGTTACTATAAACAGTGGGAAGTTTAGATGAAGTAACAATTGAATGTAAATTATACAAACATGGACAAGTGTTTCTAATGTTGTGGCTAACTGAATTTCTTTAAGATGCAAGACAAAGTGAATATTTAAATGCTCTAATATTTGGCAGTAGTAATACATTGCAGAGAAAACTACCAGTGATATCCTCTATGAGCATGAATTAATTACACTATTTACACTTAATTTGAGAAATATTTTTAAAGAGCTAGAAAATCTGAGCACTTTTCTATAAATAATTAGGCTGTGTGAGATTGGTGTGCTAGAAGCATATCTCTGAAAAGGAAATTAAGTGAAAGTGGAAACAAAAATAACAGTGTGTTCAAAAGTTGCCAAAGTACTGTTTAACAAATTTATACAATAAGAGACTGTGTGCAAATTCATTTGATGCAGAACAGAAGTGTTTTCTATCAAGCATTGAAAAATTGCAATTGCTATCTGAGGGTGATGAACAAATGTGACTGAAAGTTTCCCTGACCAAAGAAGTGCAATTAAAAATCTTTTCTCCATTTTGAACAGGAATTCTCAACGAGTGTCTTCATGGCAAAGGAACTGAGAAGTGAACCTTAATCTGTTTGTTAAATTTTTACAGGGAATGATCCGAACGAGTTGAATTAAAACAAAATTGTACATTATTGTTTGTCTCTAACTCCTCTTGGAACTTTTCCACAGAGAGCACTGCTGAAGAGAAGTGAATTGCTGGCCAGCTGGGAATGCTTTAGCTTTAGAGTTTACCTTCTAAAATAGATCTGGGGAAATACAATTTGAAGTATTAACACAAGACTAAATTCAAAAGTCCTCTAGTAACGTGATCACATAATACCTTGCTTGCGATTTCTAAATTTATTTTTGAATAAGTACCGTTCTATACTAGGAGGTGACTAAAATATAAACTTTTTTTTTTTTTGGAAATTGTAACATAGTCTAAAGTGACTCCACCCGGTTCTGCTGATGATGTAGGAAAATGTAAGAATGTTTGGGGCTAATAAGCCCTGACTGTGCATTTCCTCCATGCTGTTAGCGGAACCCTAGCCTGAGGTGGATTGCTTAATCACAATTCATTGAGAGGAAAAAATAAAAATGTATTCTCCATTGTGTAAAAGAAGTCCTATCTGATAATACCCTTCCCAATGGAAAGCCTATATTACCAAAATCCCTCTTCCATATTGCTGTTGGTTTGGTGCATGGGCAATGCCATGTACCAAGAGGGGGGGACCAAAGGGTTAATAGATGAGAGTACTATCACTTCTTTACTAAAATTTTTTTTTATATATACACTTAACACCATGTAAAGTGGAGAAGTGATGTGGTAGTATTGATATGATCTTTATCTAAATGAAGTGAGAAGCTACAGATGCCATCACAAGTGGAAAATTTTGAGTAGGGAAATTGTTCCTAGATAAGTGATCATCCACAATTAGCAGGATTAGTGGAGAGAACTAATAGAACCCTAAAAGCAAAACTGCGCAAAGCCATGGCAGAAACTAAATGGAATTAAGTAGCATGTCTGCCATTATATTAACTAGCATGAGGATAACCCCACAAGCAGGGATTGGGGTTGTCACATTATGATGCAGTATGTGGGGTAACCTTTTGAGTTGCCACATTTATTATTATTATTATTATTATTATTTATTAAATAGAAGAAGCGACTCTGGCAGAGTATATGAATACAATGTTGACTAACAAAAGTGAGATGCGAAATATGCTTCCTCCTAGATCAGTAGCGGAATTGCCGCCTGGTGAGATAAAGCCTGGAGATTGGATCCTGGTGCGAAGTGTCGGAAAAAAAGCGGAAGTGGAGTGAACCGGCGTGGAAGGGTCCATATTAAGTGCTCCTGACCACACCGACTGCAGTAAAAATCCAGGAGAGGGAGGCGTGGATACATCAGTCACATTGTAAGGTGGTGTCTCCTCCTCCAGCGGGTGTGTAGGTACATCTGGGTGAGTCAGGATAGACTTGGAGGGAGTCCGGCTACAAAGGGGGGTGTGGCATATAGAGCCCGTCCGTCTCAAACCCGGTGAAGAGTTTATTTACGCTCCAAGTCAGTAGAGACTCCGGGACTTATTCATTAAAAAAAAAAAGGGTTTAATGAAATGGCTTATCTCTCCCTGTGTCTGTTCATTTTTAAACATATGTTGCACCAACAATGAATGTGAACAGTATAGTTAAATGTGCCATGGCAGTGTCTACTGCATGTAATGGATTAGTTTCAATAGACCCCAGTTTACCCCCACTTTATACAGTCGATGTGTCGAAGAAAATGGCACAGGCTTTGTGGGGGTAACCTAGGGGTGCCAGGAGAAACTATTGATTTTGTGTGGGTATCCACAAATAAACGACAGGAACAATTCGGAATGACTAACCGCCCTGGGGGAAGGGTTAGCATCTGGGGAGCCATTTCCCTATGATGTAATGAAATTGTTTGCATTAAAGGCTGCACCGACGAGTGCTTGGAAAACCCTAATTGTAAATGATACACCAATTTCTTTTCTATGTGACACGGGGGCATGTTGAACTGTTATCAGAAAAGTAAGTGCAATTTTTTCCACATCGGCTCAGCACAAATATGACACAAACTTGTGCTGCAAATGGGGCAATGGGACAGCGTAGCAACAGAGGAACTCAAATTTGAGGATCCTGAGGGGATTGCTACATTCTGCTCTGTAATACTGTCCACACAGTGCCCAGTGAACCTCCTGGGGAGGGACGTAATGTTTAAACTGGGGCTTGGGGTGGTTCCTACAGGTCCTACTACGTGGGAGACAATGCGTGTGTTCAAGGAAAATGAACAAAGTGAGGTTGCAGGGGATCAGATGGTGGTTCTGGGAACCGGACCCCAGCAATCAATTAAGCGTTGCAATTTGCAGATTCGCCCCCTCGTAAGCCGATTACAGAAATGTTGCAAATAGTGCTGCGGAGAGGACTGAAGACCCCCGTGTCTGGTGAAGTAGTGTCTGGTGAAGTATGAATTGACATATTTCCATGGTACAATCTAGTCGGCGTGTTTGTCGCATGTAAGGTGGTGGACAACACGTGGTACGTGGGTGACAGCCCACACCTAGCAGAGGGGTGATGGAGACGACCTCTGTGAACAGGCGAAGTGGGTGAAACTGTCAAAGCGAATGCGTCAGTAGGCGAGTGGTGCTTCTGTGATCGGTGGGCCCTGAAAAGGAGACACCAGGAAGTAGAAAGCAGAGTTCTCAACCTGGGGGAGCCTGGGTGGAGATCTCTGTGGAAAGGGATCAAGTCGGGGACTGCGCCCTAGGTGGGAGTTTTCAAAGGATCTAAGTGCAAAAAAAAAAAAAAATGTGTGTCCAAGTTGGAATTGCAGGATGCTACTTCTGCTTATTGTATCTGTTGACAGCAGCACAGGGGGGATCTGTCAGCTTATTGGGCCAGTATGTGTACCTATATACCAGCTAATGATGAGGCAGGAGGGGTGATTGATCAAGCCTTGCAACTTTTGAAAGACATATCTGATGCACAACAGCGAGACCTCGCACCAGTAGTGACAAATTCTAAGTGACTGGCTTCTGTCTGGGGGTTGGAAAGCGGGAATTACATCTGTAATGAGTCTTGTAGTTGGGGTATTCGCAATACTGCTCTTTTGCAGTTGCTGTGGAATTCCGATAATTAAAGGAATGATATCAAGAATGTTGAGTACTAATCCACAGTATCAGAGATTTCTATTACAGGACAAAAATGAGAAGTATACTCTGCCCGAGGAGCTGAAGGATTGTTTGAACAAAAGAATAGAGAGCAGTGGTGATATGATGACACATCTTCCCCGTGAATGAAGCACATGCTGAAAAATGAGAGAAGTGGCATGCTGGCGGATAATCAATTATAAACAGGGGGGAAATGTGGAATCATTTTTTTATTGATTGATTTAATTATTATTAATTGTTTATCCTTGCTTGCTCCTACTTTACTTTCTTTCATAACCTTTTAGGCCTAGAGTGTGTGTGTGCTTGCATATTTCTGATTTAGCAGGGGCCTGCATAACTGTTCCAGTGCGTCATGACATATAGCCTATCTAAAGTCATGCAAAGCTGAATGTCTGTACCAAGGACAAGATGTTTTTTCTCTTTCTCTAAGTTTGTGTTTATAGAAAGCTCCGGAATGCATAACAAGATAAACTGGAGCCGGGGCTGATAGAGAAGACAGGTGCTCTCCTCCCCAACGAGATGTATGTGTGCAGCCTTACGACAGCGTGACGCAGGTGGCATAAGACAGAGAGAGCTCTCCAGATTACATCATGATGTGTAAATCAGCGCGGGGGGAGGAGAACGTCATGGAGTACCCCTACAAAAACCAGAGAGAGACTAACTTTATCATCCTCCATCTTGACTTGACTTGTATGGGGATCCTTTGCTGCAGAAAAGTAAACTGACTTTGGCTTGAATATTAACTTCTCTGCCTCTGACTGATTTTTTCCCTGAGTAGTCTGGGTTTCTTATGTGAAGGTGATACGAGGAATTTAATGTTAAAATTCCTTTAACACCGGCCCCTGTCCTGTTTCCGGCCCCTGCTTCATCTCCGGCCCCTGTCCCGTCTCCGGCCCCTGCTTCATCTCCGGCCCCTGTCCCGTCTCCGGCCCCTGCTTCATCTCCGGCCCCTGCTTCGTCTCCGGCCCCTGTCCCGTCTCCGGCCCCCGTTTCTCCTATTATCATGGGTCAGGACATGTATTACTTTTGTCATTGACTAGCAGCGTCTCATCTTGTGAATAGAGGCAGCTTCTGGTTAATACAGCCCCTCTCCTGAACAGCAGGCCTCTCTCCCACACTCCTCCATGCGCAGTAGAGGATGCTCTGCACTGCTCTTTACGGTGGCCTCAGACATGTCCTGTAAAAACTCTCCGCAGGAATATTGTTCTCCTGATTCATGCTGATCCCTCCTTTACTGTTTCCCCCCTTTCCCTCACTCACTTCTTTTTGTGGGTAAAACGTCTGCAAAGTTACAAAACCCAAAATCCACACCAAACGGAGTTATTCTCCAAGACAGAACACAGAGCTCCTAAACTGCCTGAAACATTGCATTTGAAGCTCAGACTTTTCTTCTGTAACATGTCAACATTGGGCTCCAAAATTACTGGCACCCCTGACTGGCAATGCACAAATAATTCTTTAGAAAAAAAACAAAAAAAATTATAGAGTAACTGTAAAAAAGACAGGGTGAGCGATGCTGTAAAATATTAATGTTCCAATGGAACCAACCAAAATCATCAGGTTTTCACAATTCATGGCTTTACGTTGCTATGAAAAAATTAAACAAGGCAACTGCAGCAAATGAAACTGAGATGGAGTTGGGCCTGAAATATGGGTTCGAAGGTGGAATGTTCTGTGGCATTTAGAGATTAAATCCACCAAATGATTTGGTAATGAGTGAATGGGGGGTGTGAGTTTCAGTGAGCCCTGTCAGAGGAGCTGCTGCTGAGTATTGTGCAGTGTGATTGGCTGGGAGTCAGTATCTCAGTGCATTTGACTGCATGTCCTGGCAGAACTAAACCTGCTGTGTCATCTCTGTTTATGAAGCTGATGCTTTTCTGCAGAGCGACTGTCAAGAGTTAAGTTCTGAAAAACTGTCTTGATTTACAACTTCATTCAGGAATTTCACTGACTCACTGCTGGTAAATGAAAGCAGATTTCATATAGAATACTGTTTCAGTCATTTCAGATGATTGTGCTGCTCTGACTGCAGTAAGAAGCTGATTTCACCACCAGGGGGCAGCAGAGAGGAGAGCTGAAGTGCAGGTGCACAGGTGTGGGAGGGCCAGGTGCTCTGTGGGAACAGGATGGAACAGCAGCTGAATTTAAGTGCTGCTTCAGACAGATACTGAGAGATGAAGAGGGAAGATGAACTGGCTGCTGACATCCCAGCAAAGACCCACATTTTCAGTAGATCACAGCTGTCTAAAGGGAGTGAATGTGAGCTTTGGGCTTAACATGTTTATCAATGCTGGAACTGCACAAGCAGCAACTGCTTATCTATTTATAAACTTATTTAGAACAGGCAAAAACAGGCCTTTCAGCCCAACAAAGCAGGTGATTTTCCTCTCACTAAAGTGTCCCAAACATTAATAATTCATCAGACCTACATAACATCTAACACTGCATCAGTGCTGGTCTGGAAATCCCCCAGAGTTCCTGCCTCCAACAGATGACCTGCCAAACTACTCCACACAGTGACACTGACACTGGAGTAAGTTGCTAGGTGGTGTTGTGGGGAAACATGTTACGGCTGCTTCTTCTCACACTGTCGTCACAATCCTCACCTGCACATTATGGGGGCGGAGGAAGCCCAGTCATGTGATCATTCAGAGAGCAGCTCATAGGCCCAGATGATCAGGAGGAGGGGCTGTGAAGAAGCAATGAACAACACTACCGACCCACCATATACCTCCAGTATCCCATAATCCCTCAGCAGCACAAAGTGCCTTCTGCACAGCTCCTGTTCCCCACACTCAGCACAGGCACAGTGGGACTCAACCCCAGACTGTGGTGCTACTTTATGGGCTACAGACGTCTGCACTGACTGAGATTAATTTACTGAACATGAAGACTGTGGGACTGATGTTTCAGCAGTAAAATGCTCTTCTAAACAAGTTCACACAGAACACACATCATTTCTGACTGAACATGCTTGAAAACAGATATTTTCATTCAACTCTTGATCAATATTATTTGTGTGGAGCTTTTTACAGAAGGACACACACACACACACACACACACACTTCCTTACTCTTATAACTTTGTGAGGACATTATATTGACTTCCATTCATTCTTCCTGTGTCTCTACAGCCTTTCCCTAATCTTAATAAGCAATGTCTGCCTAACCCAAACCCTTACCCTAACCTTAACCAATAAGTCACAATTAGGCTTTGTAGTTGTGAGGACCGGAAAAAATGTCCCCACTCAGTAGGAAAAGAACGCTTTTTGGTTCTCACTTTGTAGCAAGTACAAACACAGACACACACCTTACAAAGTGAACAGACAGCAGGTAACTGACCCAAGTCCCCAGAATAGAGCTGCACTGAGCTTCATACCAAACACTGACACACATGTATAAGAGCAGCTGCTTCATGTCAAGTCACTTTATTTACAGGGAGCATTAAACACAACTTACACAAAATACAGAACAACTTCAGTAAATAAAAGCAGCAACAAAATGTTTTTAAAAAGGAATCAGTTACAGCAGACAGAAAACATGAGAAACAGCCGATCAGGATGTGACCTGGTTTAAAAGGACTGTGGGAAAACATGGCCTTTCAGTGGAGATTTAACAGCATCAGCAGAGACAGACCTGATACAAAGAGATAAACTACAGCAGGGCTTTGAAGCACCAACAGTAAAGACACCGTCTCTCTTTAGCTTTAAATGAGTCTGTGAGACTCTCTAAAGCGTTTAGTCAGAAGATCTCAGGGATCTAGAAGCAGAACAGAAGCAGAGGGGAGCGTCAATGTAAAGAGGGGAGCGTCATTTACTGCTTTAACAAACTATTAATAACACTTTAAACCCACTAAACCTGACTGGGAGCCACAGAGGAGAAACCAAAATGGAGGAAATGTGCTGAGTGTCTGAGCAGAGATGTAAACTAGCGGCAGGAGAGATGGGGATGAGGGACGGACTCCTGTACACAGGGTATTACAGTCATCAACGCAGCACCATATGAAGGCAGGGAGGACTTTCTCTAAATCATGCAGGTGTGAGATCATGTTCCTCTCTCATTTGTGTGTGTTTCTGCTCTTTTTAATTAGAGCTGATTTTCCCTTCACTCTCTGCTTCATCCCAGATCACACAGTTTTACTGAAGAGTTAGAAACCCGAAACCCAAACCCAGGATAGAGGGGCTGAGTGAATGTGGTCTGGACTCTGTGCAGGAGGGTCATTGTGTCAGAGACGCTGTAGAAGGACAGAGTTCCTGCCCTGTGATCCAGGTAAACTCCTATTCTGGAGGAGGAGGGAACAGGGATTTTAGTTTCCTCTTTATTGTGAAGGAAAGAGTAACGGGAGGGAGAGCAGAACAAAGCCCAGGACTTGTTATTACATCCCAGAACACAGTCATCACCCCGTCCTTTCCTGCTGATCTCTTTATATGACACTGCTATATAAACCCTATAATCCCCCCCACTGCACTCAGCCTCCCAGTAACAGCGTCCAGACAGACCCTCCCTGCACAGCACTTGGGCCCAGATGTCAAATCTCTCTGGATGATCAGGATATGACTGGATCTGTCCCACACAGGTCACCTCTCTGTTCCCCTCAGACAGACGGAGGAGTTTATTCACTGTATTAGAGTCCAGTGTGAGCTGAGAGGAGTCTGTTAGAGGAGAGAAGAACAAACATTTATATTGTAATTATTTCTGATTTTGTTGATTATTGTCATTTTTACTGACTTTGTTATTTATCCTTATTTATTTATGAAGTCTTATTTCAGTGACTTTTCCCTGATTGTTTCCCCTCTGCATTAAATCCTGAGCCATAATGACTACAATCTCCTCATATTCACCATGTGTTAGTCCTGTAACTCTTCACACAGCTCTAATGTAGGACAGGCATCATATTATCATTTATGATTCACATGTTGAACAGCAGGATGACTGAGAGAAGCAGAGGTCAGAGATTCCTAAAGCCAGTCACTTATCAACACAAACTATTATTCTGATCACATTTTTACTCATATTTTCCATTATTTTCATGCTGCTTCATTCATTCAGTTTAAGTGTAACAGACTCACATTGTAAGAAGTTTTCTCTTGTTTTTAGCTCTTGTACAGGGAGGAGAGCCTTCACTTTTCCCACTGAAGAGAGAGAGAGAGAGAGAGAGAGAGAGGAAGGGAGGGAGAGAGAGAGAGAGAGAGGGAGAGAGAGAGAATAAAAAATAAATAAAATAAGACATGAAATCAAATGTCTGAGGGAGGAACTTCATCAGAGACGAGACACTTAAACAGCAGCTGGAGTCTCAAACTGTCCCCCCAACCCCTGTCCCGTCTCCGGCCCCTGTCCCGTCTCCGGCCCCTGCTTCATCTCCGGCCCCTGTCCCGTCTCCGGCCCCTGCTTCATCTCCGGCCCCTGTCCCGTCTCCGGCCCCTGCTTCATCTCCGGCCCCTGTCCCATCTCCGGCCCCTGCTTCATCTCCGGCCCCTGTCCCGTCTCCGGCCCCTGCTTCATCTCCGGCCCCTGCTTCATCTCCGGCCCCTGTCCCGTCTCCGGCCCCTGCTTCATCTCCGGCCCCTGTCCCCTCTCCGGCCCCTGCTTCCTCTCCCGCCCCTGCTTCCTCTCCCGCCCCCGTCCCGTCTCCGGGCCCTGCTTCATCTCCGGCCCCTGTCCCGTATCCGGCCCCTGCTTCATCTCCGGCCCCTGTCCCGTCTCCGGCCCCTGCTTCATCTCCGGCCCCCGCCCCGTCTCCGGCCCCTGTCCCGTCTCCGGCCCCCGTTTCTCCTATTATCATGGGTCAGGACATGTATGACTTTTGTCATTGACTAGTAGCGTCTCATCTTGTGAATAGAGGCAGCTTCTGGTTAATACAGCCCCTCTCCTGAACAGCAGGCCTCTCTCCCACACTCCTCCATGCGCAGTAGAGGATGCTCTGCACTGCTCTTTACGGTGGCCTCAGACATGTCCTGTAAAAACTCTCCGCAGGAATATTGTTCTCCTGATTCATGCTGATCCCTCCTTTACTGTTTCCCCCCTTTCCCTCACTCACTTCTTTTTGTGGGTAAAACGTCTGCAAAGTTACAAAACCCAAAATCCACGCCAAACGGAGTTATTCTCCAAGACAGAACACAGAGCTCCTAAACTGCCTGAAACATTGCATTTGAAGCTCAGCCTTTTCTTCTGTAACATGTCAACATTGGGCTCCAAAATTACTGGCACCCCTGACTGGCAATGCACAAATAATTCTTTAGAAAAAAACAAAAAAAATTATAGAGAAACTGTAAAAAAGACAGGTGAGAGATGCTGTAAAATATTAATGTTCCAATGGAACCAACCAAAATCATCAAGTTTTCACAATTCATGGCTTTACGTTGCTATGAAAAAATTAAACAAGGCAACTGCAGCAAATGAAACTGAGATGGAGTTGGGCCTGAAATATGGGTTCAAAGGTGGAATGTTCTGTGGCATTTAGAGATTAAATCCACCAAATGATTTGGTAATGAGTGAATGGGGGTGTGAGTTTCAGTGAGCCCTGTCAGATGAGCATCTGCTGAGTATTGTGCAGTATGACTGGCTGGGAGTCAGTATCTCAGTGCATTTGACTGCATGTCCTGTCAGAACTACACCTGCTGTGTCATCTCTGTTTATGAAGCTGATGCTTTTCTGCAGAGCGACTGTCAAGAGTTAAGTTCTGAAAAACTGTCTTGACTTACAACTTCATTCAGGAATTTCACTGACTCACTGCTGGAAAATGAAAGCTGATATCATCCAGAGTACTGTTTCAGTGTCAGTGTCAATCATTACAGATGATTGAGCTGCTCTGACTGCAGTAAGAAGCTCATTTAGGGTTGTCCCGATCAGATATTAGGATCGGATCGGCCGCCGATATCAGCAAAAAATGCGCATCGGCATCGGATCAGCAGGCGCGGAAAAAGTCCTATCCAGACTCTCGATCCATTTTTTAAAAAAAAAAAAAGCCCGCTCCAGGTTTTCCAGCGCACCGATTTAGAGAATCCATTCCAGTTTTTTGGCGTGGTTTCCCTAAAAACCGGTCCGCATTTTTCCAGCACACCGTCAGCACCAGCATTAGCGTCTCACAATTTACCTCAGTGACATCTCCTACATTATCACGGTGATGTAAATTTAGCAGTAAAGTTTAACGGTAAAAATGTCAGCTGTGTGGGATCATTTTACCTTAAAGGACGACAAAGACGAAGAGGTGGAGTGCAACATATGCCACGATAAAGTCAGGCGTGGTGGTAAAGCTGTAAGAAGTTTTAATACAACCAACTTTATAAAGCATTTAGCGAAATACCACCATAAAGAACATGAAGAGTATCTTAAAAAAACTGCAGACAAAAAGAAAGGTCCTACACAACTAACACTAGCAGAAACAAACTGGCACTGAACAGTGCCAAAGCCCAGGGGATAACAAGGGTCATTGCCGAGGAAATCATTCTGGATGACGAGCCATTATCGCTCGTGAGTAAAGTGGGATTTAGACGCACCATCCAACACCTGGAACCACGGTACAACATGCCCAGCCGTCATTACATCCTTGAGAAGACTATCCCCCAGATTCACAAAGATGTTCCAGATAACATTGCCAAACAAGTGGAGAGTACAAATGCTCTTAGTTTCACAACGGACGTATGGAGCTGTGATCACCGCCCTTTATCTCTACTAAGTTTAACTGCACATTGGATTGGGCCGGACTTCACCCCAAAGAGCGCCGTTTTACATGCACGTGAGTTTAGAGGCTCACACACAGCGAATGCCATCACAGATGCCATGACACATATGCTACGTGCTTGGAAGATTGACAAAAAGAGGGTCCAAGTAATTCTAAGAGATAACGCGGCCAATATAAAAAAGGGCAATGGATCAGCTTGGGGTGCCCAGCCTGGGGTGTTTTGCGCACACCTTACAGCTCGTTGTCCAACAAGGTCTATTGGCACAGCGAGCTGTAAGCGATGCCATTGCCAACAGGAGAAAAATAGTGACCCACTTCAAACACTCCCCCAAGGCCTGCGCTGAACTCGAAGATGTTGAGGACGAGTTGAATATTGAACCGAAGCGTTTACAACAGGACGTCAAGACCAGATGGAGCAGTACGAAAATGATGATCGACAGCCTGGTGCATTGTGAGCGGGCACTGCAGTCCTATGCATCGGACAGTAACAGCAATCTGCCAGCCACGTTAAATGGAAACCAAAGGTCGCTGCTCGAGAAGACAGTGACAGTCCTTAAACCCTTCCAAGAGCTGACAGCCGAGGTCAGTGCAGCTTCCGCCACAGCAGCCGATGTTACCCCATCTGTCCGTGTGCCGACACGCTTTCTGGGGAATGAGAGCGAAGAGCACCGAGGGATTCAAACCATGAAGGCCACATTACTTGATGCGGTTCACACACACGTTTTTATCTCGTGGAAAAGGAACCCCTCTATGCTGTGGCAACAATGCTAGATCCACGCTACAAAGACAAGTAAGTGTTATAATTATTTGAGCATGCTATAAGCCTTAGTACAATATTAAAAATATTTTACTCTACAGCTGGCATTTATTTCTTTGTCAGTATTTCAGTAGCCTTTTCTTTTTTTAGATATAAGGTATATAATGTATTATTATTATTAACATATTTATTATTATATTTATCATTATTGTAATTATTCTTAATTTTCTTCAGTTATCTGATGGGTGAGGAAATTAAGGTCACTGTTGATCATTTGCTGATCATTTGTGATCTATTTTGTGTATTACTTGTTGTCATTAAACAGTAATATGTGGAGACTGGCTGAAACAATATAAAATAATAGATACATCTTTATTACATTTTATCCAAATGTGAAGGTTCTTCACCAATGCTACCAACCTGGATCAGGCAAAGGAGGCACTAAAGGTAGAGGTGATGAAAATGGAACAAGAACTGAAAACCATGCCCCCTGGAGAAGGTGTGGCTGAGGCTGAGGCAGCAGGACAAACAACAGGTTTGGAGGCTGGAAGCTCAACCAGCAGCCTGGGCAGCTTCTTTGAGGAGATGCTGGTCTTTGTAAAAAAGAATTTCCCCAGCATGCTCGGACTGCAGTCAGGGCAAACAGTTGAAGGGAGTGTGTAGATGAAGATGGAGCAACAAAGTGTGGAGGAGATTGGGGAGTAGAAGGCATTTTTGTCTTTAAATAGTTCACAATATTATTTGCACTGATTTTTAAAGCCTTGGTTTACACTTGTTCAAGAGAAGAGTACTGATGCTGAGTTAATAGACTATTTTCCAGATAAGGTTGTTTGTGCGCTTTGCTTTTTTGATACAGTTTACAGTCTTATTTGCACTTTTTACTGACCACTGATGCTATTTCTGTTTGTTATTTATAATGCTGTCTTTTTTGTGTTTATCCCTGAATAAACAGGTCAGTTTCTTGTTATCAACCATTGTGTATTATTCAAACTCACCTAATTCAGCTGGCTAGCTGTTATCAAGAGTACTAAAAACCCTTTTCAACATGAGTCTGACAACTAGGTAAGGAAGGTAAATAACTTTGAACTTTAATACATGCTCGGATAGGCCGGTATCGGTATCGGCCAGTATCGGTATCGGATCGGAAGTGCAAAAGAATATCGGTATCGGATCCGAAGTGCAAAAACCTGGATCGGGGAATCTCTAAGCTCATTTTACCACCAGGGGGCAACAGAGAGAGGACAGAAGAACTGAAGTGCCCCTGCCCAGTCTCCGGCCCCATCTGACTAATTTTCAAAAAACAGACTGAATTAAAGCTGCAAGCAGCGTTGAAAGGGCCCTCGCACCCCTCGTGCACGTTGGGGTGGTGGTGAGATGTGACTGGTCAAATGCACCCGACAACAGCCACTGGACACTGGTAGACTGCACACAATATGTTTTCCTGAGTGGAGTGCAAACACCATTCCTGAAATCAATAGGTGGAGCATCCAAAAGTATAACACCTGTTCATGAAAAAAAATTGAAATTTTAATTCAAAATAATGCACTTCCTGTTGGGTTTGGGTAACGGCACTATGTCATTTTTTTACGAGTCTTGGCACGTTTCATGTTTCCACCAAATTTTGTTCATGTAGCTTAACAGAACTCTGAGAACCTTTTTGCTGAAAATTTCTAGAGGGTGCAATGATACCACATTGAAATACCTGTGTGCAAAACCTCTCTCAGAGTGATCGTAATACCAGGCTCCACAAATGTGTTGATTTCTGTAAATTTTCAATCATGTTGAGACCCTCAAAAGGGCAATTCTTTTGCAAAAATAATTAGGGGGCGCTATAGAGCCATTGTGGCACATTAAGTGCCAATTGGGACATCAAGCTAAAGATCATAAGACACTGATATTTTGTGCAATATTCTGAAAGTTTTGGATGATCGGAAGGCCTTTAAACGTGTGTTCGTAAAATTTGGAAAAACGCAGGAAATGGCTCATAGCTCTCTTCCTGTTTGGCCAAAAAATTTCAAAAAAATAACGAAAACTCGGCATGACAAATGCAATGATCTAACCAAATTTCATGAACATTCAAGCACTTTAATCTTAACATGGCTGTATCTAGAGGGCGCTGTGGAGCCTCTTGGCCACTCCCGATGTAATATTAGCATATACTTATACTTGGGAGGACAATTTTATCAAGCTAGGAAAGTTTCAGGCAAATCCCATGAAGTATGTGGGAGTAAAATTAACTTCCTGTTTCATGGCAGGACATCGAAATTCGCCGCAATGCCACGGATACATCGTTTAATAAATCCAAAAAAGCTTCGCAATTTAAAATTGGCAACGTCTTGAGATATTATTTACCAAATTTTAAGTTGATCGGATAAAATCTCTAGGAGGAGTTCGTTAAAGTACGACACCTGCGAATGGCGAAAAATCAAAAAAGTTGAAATTTCAATTAAAAATGGCGAACTTCCTTTTGAGTCTAGGTCATAGCACCAAGACACTTTTTTTGAGGTCTCAGGATATTCTACAAGTCCACCGAATTTCATGCATGCAGGTCAACCACGATGCGAGGGCTGCTTATTTGAAATTTTCCAGGGGGCGCTATAATGCCATTTTTGCCAACTCTATATGTATTTTTTCATCAGTGTAATAGGAATGATGTTTTTAGAATGGTACAAAATTTTGTGAGTTTTTGAGCATGCTGAAACCCTCAAAAGGGCAATTCTTTTGAAAATCTGATTGGGGGCGCTATAGAGCCATTATGCCATATTTACTGCCAATTTCTGTCTCAAATTGAAGACAATCAGACAATTATAATTCTTGCAAAGTTTTGCAAGTTTTCGAGTATGCTAAAGGCTTCAAATGTGTGTTCGTAAAATTTGGAATAACGCAGGAAATGGCTCATAGCGCACTTCCTTTTTGGCCGAAAAATTTCAAAAAAATAAGCATTGCCCAAAAAAACAAATGTAATGATCAGACCAAATTTCATGAACATTCAAGCACTGTTAACTCAACATGGCCGTGTCAAGAGGGCGCTGTGGAGCCACCTGACCACACCCAATCCAATAACAACATATAGGTATATTTGGAAGTCGACTCTTATTAAGACTGTAAAGTTTCGGGCAAATTTTAGAAAGCATACGCGCATAAAACCAACTTCCTGTTTCATGGCGGAATATCGAAATTCGCCGCAACACCAGGGATACAAAGTTCGATGAATCCAAAAAAGCTTCGCAATTTAACATCGACAAGGTCTTTAGATGTCATAAGCAAAATTTTAAGTTCATCGGGTAAAATCTCTAGGAGGAGTTCGTTAAAGTACGACGGCTGTGAATTGCGAAAAATTTTAAAAATTTGCAAATTCAATTAAAAATGGCGGACTTCCTGTTGAGTCTAGGTGATGGCACCAAGAGACTTTTTTTTAGGTCTTGGCATAGTACACATGTCCACCGAATTTTGTACATGTAGGTTAAACACGCTGCGAGGGCTGCTTCATTGAAATTTTCTAGGTGGCGCTGTAATGCAATTTTGCCACATCCATTTGTAAACTTTATATCCTAGTAAAGAGTATGACCATCTTAATATGTTTGCAAAGTTTTCTGAGTTTTCGAGCATGCTGATGCCCTCAAAAATGCAATTATGTATTAGGGGGCGCTATAGAGCTACCATGTCTCACCCACTGCCAAATGAGATATGGAATCAAAGAACTTAATATTTTTATTCAATAAGCCAAGTTTGGTCTGTTTTCGAGTATAATAAGGCCCTCAAAAATGTGTTCGTAAAATCTGAAAAAACGCAGGAAATGGCTCATAGCTCACTTCCTGTAGCGCAAAAAAATTTCAAAAAAATTGACAAAAAAATTTATGATGACTACTATGACCCTATAAAATGTCATTAGAATCCGAGCAAGTGCGTTCCAAAATGGCAGCGTGTTTGGTGGCGCTATAGAGCCACCAGGGCATGTCCAAGCACAAAATAAATAATACTTTGCAATTTTCACCACGACTGACGTGTGGGCAAATTTTTGTGAGTTTTCGTGCATGGCAAAGTCCTCAAAAATGCGTTCTCGCAGCAGAATAAAAAGAAGAAGAAGAAGAAGAAGTATTTGACACTAACGTGTCTTTGTCCCCCGCCACAAAATGTGAAATCGTGTCAAAATGAACAATTTCTCGGTGTGACCTTGAGAATGGCGCGAAGGTCACCGAAATGGACTGGCGCCGGGGTATCACCCTAATACATGTTGACATAAGATTAGAAGTAAATCCGTCGATTCGTTCTTGAGATATGTCACTGACAAGGCTGTCAGTGTGAAAATCCACAATATCTCGGTGTGACCTTGAGAATGGCGCAAAGGTCACCGAAATCGACTGGCGCCGGGGTATCACCCCAATATATGTTAACATGGAATTTGAAGTAAATCCGTCGATTCGTTCTTTAGATACCTCGCTGACAAGGCTATCTGTGTGAAAATGCACAATCTCTCGGTGTGACCTTGAGAATGGCGCGAAGGTGACCGAAATCGACTGGCGCTGGGGCATCACCGTAATATATGTTGACATGGAATTTGAAGTAAATCCGTCGATTTGTTCTTGAGATATCTCGCTGACAAGGCTTTCAGTGTGAAAATGCACAATCTCTCAGTGTGACCTTGAGAATGGCGCAAAGGTCACGGAAATCGTCTGGCGCCGGGGTATCAGACTAATACATGTTGACATGAAATTTGAAGGAAATCCGTCAATTCGTTCTTGAGATATCTCGCTGACGAGGATTCAGGACGTACGGACGGACGGACGTACGTACGGACAGACGGACGGTCGTAAATACTATGTCCCGCCGCTTCGCGCATTCCGCGCGGCGGGGGACAATTATGTACTTCCAAACCCTGTCAGTTGAAAGGAATGGTCTGATTTAGCATGAACATGCCGAAAGTGTGAAAATCGACATTCTCTCGGTGTGACCTTGAGAATGGTGCGAAGGTCACCAAAATCGACTGGCGCCGGGGCATCACCATCATACATGTTGACACCGAATTTGAAAAGAATCCGAGGCTTCCTTCTTGAGATATCGCGCAGACAAGCATTTCAGTGTCAGAATCTATCATACCTCGGTGTGACCTTGAAAATGTTGCGAAGGTCACCAAATTCGACTGGCGCCGGGACATTACCCTAATACATGTTGACACCAAATTTGGAAAAAATCCGATGCTTACTTCTTGAGATATCGCGCAGACAAGGTTTCGGGACGTACGGACGGACGTACGGACGTTCGGACGTACGGACGGTCGTGAATACTATGTCCCCCGCTTCGCGCGTTCCGCGCGGCGGGGGACAATTAAAGCTGCAAGCAGCGTTGAAAGGGCCCTTGCCCCCCTCGTGCACGTTGGGGTGGCAGCAAGATCTTGATGGGTGCAGGTGTCCATTAAGAGCCATTGGGCACTGCTAGACTGTGTGCATTGTGGTTTCCTGAGGGGAGTGCAAAAATTTTCTAGAGGGCGCTACGATATCATTTTGACATGCCTGTGTGCAAAATCTACAACAAGGTAATCGTAATGTCAGGCTCCATGAGTGTCTTGATTTTTGTAAATTTTCCAATATGTTTAGACGATCAAAGAGGCAATACTTTTAAATATCTGACTGGGGGCGCTATTGAGCCATTATGCCATATTTAATGCCAATTGATGGATGACATTGAAGAGAATAAGACATTTATAATGTTTGCTAGGTTTTTTAAGGTTTGGAGCATTCTAAGACCTGAAAACATGAGTTCGTAAAATTTGGAAAAACGCAGGAAATAGCTCATAGCTCACTTCCTGTTTATGCAATAATTTTCAAAAAATTAACCATCGCCCAGAATGACTAATGCAATGATCACCCCAAATTTCATGAACATTCAAGCACTTTTAACTTAACATGGCCGTATCTAGAGGGCGTCGTGGAGCCACCTGGCCACTCCCTATCTAATATTAGCATATAGTTATACTTTGGAGGAAAATATTATCAAGCTTGGAAACTTTCAGGCAAATCGAACAAAGTATGTGGGAGTAAAAGCAATTTCCTGTTTCATGGCGGGACATCAAAATTCGCCGCGACGCCACGGATACACCGTTGCATCAATCGAAAAAAGCTTTGCAATTTAACATCAGCAAGGTCTTTGGATATTACTTGCCAAATATTAGGTTGATCGGATAAAATCTCTAGGAGGAGTTCGTTAAAGTACGACGCCTGTGAATGGCAAAAAATCAAAAAAAGTTGCAATTTCAATTAAAAATGGCGGACTTCCTGTTGGGTCTAGGTCATGGCACCAAGAGACTTTGTTTTAGGTCTCAGGATATTCCACATGTCCACCGAAGTTCATACATGCAGGTCAACCACGGTGCGAGGGCAACTTTTTTGAAATTTTCCAGGGGGCGCTATAATGCCATTTTTGCCACGCCAATATGTAAATTTTTATCAGTGTAATAGGAATGATGGTCTTTAGAATTGTACAAAATTTTGTGAGTTTTTGAGCATGCTGAGACCCTCAAAAAGGCAATTATTTGAAAAATCTGATTGGGGGCGCTATAGAGCCATAATGCCTCATTTACTGCCAATTATTGTCTCAAATTGAAGACAATTGGACAAATATAATTTTTGCAAAGTTTTACAAGTTTTCAAGTATGCTAAAGCCTTCAAATGTGTGTTCGTAAAATTTGGAATAACGCAGGAAATGGCTCATAGCGCACTTCCTGTTTGGCCGAAAAATTTCAAAAAAATAATTATAGCCCAAAAAAACCAATGCAATGATCAGACCAAATTTCATGAACATTCAAGCACTTTTATATCAACATGGTCGTGTGAAGAGGGCGCTGTGGAGCCACCTGACCACACCCAATCCAATATCAACATATAGTTATATTTGGAAGTAGACTACTATTAAGCCTGTAAAGTTTCACGCAAATCTCACAATGCATGTGCTCATAAAAGCAACTTCCATTTTCATGGCGGAACATCGAAATTCGCCGCAACGCCACGGACACAATTTTCGATGAAACCAAAAAAGCTTCGCAATTTAACATGGAGAATGTCTTTAGATGGCCTGTGCCAAATTTTTAGTTGATCGGATAAAATCTCTAGGAGGAGTTCGTTAAAGTACGACGCCTGTGAATGACAAAAAATAAAAAAAAGTTGCAAATTCAATTAAAAATGGCGGACTTCCTGTTGAGTCTAGTTCATGGCACCAAGAGACTTTTTTTTAGGTCTTGGCATAGTACACATGTCCACCGAATTTTGTGCATGTATGTTAAACACCCTGCGAGGGCTGCTTAATTGAAATATTCTAGGTGGCGCTGTAATGCAATCTTGCCACATCCATCTGTAAACCTCATAGCCTAGTGAAAGGTATGATCGGCTTAATATCGTTGCAAAGTTACGTGAGTTTTCGAGCATGCTGAGGCCCTCAAAAATGCAATTATGTATTAGGGGGCGCTATAGAGCCACCATGTCACACTTAGTGCCAAATGAGACATCGAATCAAAGAACTTAATATTTTTAGTCTATGAGCCAAGTTTGGTGAGTTTTCGAGTATGACAAGGCCCTCAAAAATGTGTTTGTAAAATCTGAAAAAACGCAGGAAATGGCTCGTAGCTCACTTCCTATGCGGCAAAAAAATTTCAAAAAAATTACCAAAAAAATTTATCATGACTGCTATGGCCCAATCGAATTTCGTGAGAATCCGAGCAAGTGCGTTCCAAAATGGCCGCGTGTTTGGTGGCGCTATTGAGCTACCTAGGCATGTCCAAGCACAAAAATAGTAATACTTTGCAATTTTCACCACGACTGACGTGTGGGCAAATTTTTGTGAGTTTTTGTGCATGGCAAAGCCCTCAAAAATGCGTTCTCGCAGCAGAATAAAAAGAAGAAGAAGAAGAATAAAAATCCCATCAAAAACAATAGGTTCCTCGCACCTTCGGTGCCAGGACCCGTTCCGGGCCCTGGCACCGGTCGGTGCTCGGGCCCTAATAAAGACTGTTGTCCATGTTCAACGGAAGAAAACAGATGAATAAAAGGACCAAGAAAAGTCGAAAGCTATCAACTTGCATTTTGTGAAGGTCAAACACAAACATGGCCAAGTTTGTATGTCCAATAATTGCTGGAATACTCAAAAAATTAGAACTAATGACTTTCGGACACTGAGTATTATAGGATCTGCTCGACCAGTGGCAGTTTTACACGGGGGCCTACAGGGGCCTGAGCCCCCCTGCCGATGTCCTGTGGCCCCGTGCTGGCCCCTGTGCTGACTGAACAATAAAATTATACTGTATATTTTTTACGATGATATGCGCTAGTGCCAACACCAGACCTAATGTCACTCAACATTCTACACGGACTGATTAGAGCGACGGACCAAAGTGTGTTGGCTACCTGCGTTTGCTTTCACTGATCTCAATACGTTGGCTGGGATTTGAATATGAGCGCGGCAGCCAGCAAGAACAACCTGTTGCAAGAGACGAAAGTAAGCTAAACGACTGCACCTTATAAAGTCATTTGCTGTAGACGTGGCCGTGTTACTGTTGTTCCCCATTCCGGCAACAAAAGCTTGTTGTCAAGTTTGTAAACGTCTCTTAGAATTACGTTACGAATCACACTCGGCAAAGTACTTATGAAAAGATCCACACGATGGTGTGATGTTAACCACTAACCTCATCTGACTAGGCTGTTCCATTTTGAAAAATAATAGGCTACGAAGGAAAGTAATCAACAGTAGCCTGTCTGCCCGTGCCAAGTAGGGATGGTTATTTGTGAGATGAGATTTATGCATCGGTGTACATTTTTCTTCTACTAAGACTGTCATGAAATGAGGAAGGGATATCGCCTCCTTTTTTGTCCGAGTGAAGAAAAATAAATAAATTTGAATGACAGGAAACCAAATAAATCACTTATATGGTAATATTTGCCTCGTATTAGTGCAGTTCACAAACCTATGATTATATTTCAGTTGACCGCAGCATTTTTCCAATTCATATTTTCAATCAATCACTCCACAGTAATATTGGCTTCCATAAATGGAAATGGCACATTGTGTCTGAGAGAATAGAGGGTATATTATATATATACACACACTGGTGCTGGTCAAGAATTAGAATAATTTGAAATAGCGCAGTCGTTAAATTTTCTTGATGCATTTTTTGTGCAGAAAGCAAATCAGGAGTTCACCGCACCTGTCCTACTAGTTAGAGTAATCACAGAACTCGCTACCTGTAAAAAAATTTGCTCAGCTGAGCTTTCCAAAAGGCCCATTTAGGCCATTTAACCGTGACACTGTTGTTTCATTGAATTAGAATAAGTGCTTGAATTTTTGTTTTCTGTGAAGAGTGTTCACTGCAGTATAAAGTCAGGGTTGAGTAGAATTTCTAAGTTGTAAAATCAATCATGGGTCAGCAGTGCGACCTCTCAACCGGAATAGTGGCTCAAATTCAACCCTTCGCCAACAAGGCTTGACCCAAACTAAAATTGCTGAGCAGCTCGGCATCAGCCAGTCTTCCGTCTGCAAAGCTCTCAAGAAAGACTGGAGCAAGCGTACCAACTGTTCCGGCGTCCGAAAAACTTCTGCTTGCGACAACAAGCAGCTGAGAAAGATCGCAGTCAGCAACCGGTTCAAGTCCACTTCCGAGCTCAGCGACTTGTGGAACTAGCAGACCAGCACTAAAGTCCCGAGATCAACCACTTACAGTCATCTGCGCGAACTCGGCTTCAAATCTCGCGTTCCAGCAGTAAAACCGATGCTGAACAAGAAACAAATGGAGGACTGCTGAAGTGGGCCAAAGAACACGGCGAGTGGACTGCTGAAGACTGACAGAAAGTGGTCTTCAGTGACGAATTACGCTTTTGCATCTCCTTCGGTGACCAAGGTCCTCGTGTCTGGCGTCGTGGTGGCGAAACCTACAACCACGAGGCCATGAAAAGATCCGTCAAGTTTCCCCAGAGCGTTATGGTCTGGGTATGCATGTCCGCTCGGGGTGTAGGGAAACTCTGCTTTCTCAAGAAGACTGTCAATGCTGCCGTATACCAACATGTTCTGGAAACGTTCCTGATTCCGATTGTTGAGGAACAGTTCGGCGAAGAGGACCTCATATTTCAACAGGATCTTGTACCGGCTCATGCGCCAAAGTCGACCAAAGATTGGCTTGAAGTTTTCGCATGGCCGGCCAACTAGCCTAACCTCAATGTCATTGAAAACCTTTGGGCCATCGTCAAGCGGAAAATTCGCTACAGAAGGCCTACTACGCTGGACCAACTGAAGCAGAACATCGCCACAGCCTGGGAAGCAGTGAGTGCAGAAACTTGCGACAAGCTGGTAAAATCGATGCCGCGGAGACTTCAGGCAATCATACAAGCCAAGGGGGCAGCCACAAAATACTGAGAAAGTGATGATTCTAATTATAATAAAAATTATTCTAATTCAGTGAAACGGTTTCTCCATTATTCCAATTCAATAAAACAACAGTGTCACAGTTAAATGGCCTAAATGGGCCTTTTGGAGAGCTCAGCTGAGCAAATTTTTTACAGGTAGCGAGTTCTGTGATTACTCTAACAAGTAGGACAGGCGCGGTGAACACCTGATTTACTTTCTGCACAAAAAATGCATCAAGAAAATTTAACGATTGCGCCATTTCAAATTATTCTAATTCGTAGGCCAGCACCTGTATATACTGTATATATGTATGTTTTATGATTATGTTGATTACTTATTTCATTGTGATTACAGTAACTAGAACCAGTTGTTTTGTTAGTGCTATTTTGTTACATTTGTATGAATAAACACCATCTCAAAACTAGCTTCAATCTACAGATAGCCTCAGGGCTTAAAGCAAAAAAAAATCCCAGGACTGAAAATTTCAGACGTGGGATAAGACATTCTGAAAGGGGCTCTAAGCTTGCAACGGTCTAGCCCTGGCCCCTGTCCTAGACAATGGCAATATAACAGAAATATAAACAACATTGTGCGCCCAGCACACACCAATAAATTGGGTGATATGCTACTTCACAGTTCTCAAATGCCTTAATTGTGAATGTGTACAATTCGTGCTTCATTTGAACAAACACCTGCTGAAGTTGTAGTCTGTCTATTGCTAGTCTGGTCTATTTCAAATATTAAAATTACTGTAGGACTTTAAAGCAAAAGTGCGTGGCAGCAGACCTGCCAACCTTGGCAATTTTTTTTGAGTACACATGCCCACGGCGCAAATTTTGCGGTTTTCCCGCATGAAATGCTCACAGACCGCATATATTTTGGGGGGTCCCCAGTCCCCACACGCCTTTTTGGGTGGGAGCAAATTGTATGTTGACTTACACTAAATGGAGGCAAGCTGTTACAACCTTTAAAATAAAAATGCCAGTCCAGAGAAAAAGTAGTATTACCAGGCTGTAATGTTGCATTGGCAATATTGACAAATCTTTAATATACTAACTGCACCTGCTCAGACTTAGTTAACACTAGTCTAGCAAAACAGTCAAATCATGTTATTCTTTTTACACACTGCTGAGCAGTTCATACCATGTGCACTGTATCTCCACTGATATCAAGCAATGCAGGGTTCTCCTTCCTGACCATTGTCTCCACTCCAGCCTTCTTTCCTCTCATGACAGCACAGTTGTCCAGCAGAATGCTGACAGCTTGGTTCCAGTTTAGGCGATAGGATTTTATGACATCTGTCAGCTCGATTGTGAGGGTTGTTGTATCAGCAATATTGGCTTTTCTTGAGGCCAAGTGATGAGTAACAACTTTGCCCAAATCCTCGTCATAATAGCGCACCAAAACGTTCAGCACACGGTCCATGTTTGTATTGGTGGCCACATCAACATTTAGGGAAAAATAAATGTTGTTCAGCTTGTCCGTGAGTGCACACATATGACGCCTGTGTGTTAGAAACTGTTAATCTAGACAGTGCATTTTTGTCCTGTGCAACAGTTTTAATCAGTACAGCAAGTGGCTGTGCTACCGTGAACGAAAGATCGTGCTCTGCAATAAATGTGCAGATACGCACTTTGGGGTCTATTCTCCCATGCGCTTAAGTCGAAAAAAGCGCTTTTCAGCCTACGCGTATTCTCCCCTCGACTTAAGTCTGTGCATTACGCGCCTTGAAGGCACTTACGCGCTTGGGGCGGAGCAAGGCCAAAATCGGGGCGTTTCCGGGCGTTTCTCATGCAAATAACACTTACGCGTATTCTCCCCCTGGCTTACGCGCTTTTTCTGTTAAGCGCTTTTGAGGGCTGTATTAAGGTCAAGCGCCAACATTAGGCGAAATTGAATATTGCGTTTGATGTCGGTTATAGGCCGAATTTTAACATTACTTTTATTTTATTTAACATGGTAAAGGTTGAGACATTTAGTATTCGATTGTTCTTCCTTATTTCTAAACTACATTTCACAAAGCCATGATAATTTATCAAACGAAATCATCACATGATATTACGCATCAGCCTCTTCTCCAATCAGTTAAATTACAAACGCAAAACTATTAATTAATACGAGTATACATAAGACCATCATTCTACCATGCCCTCAAAATCTAAAGCCAAAATGCCAGTCCTGCATTTGCTTGCACTCCTGCACAGCAAAAATCGCAGTGTTATCTGAACTCCAGTAGTGTTTATTTGAGACCAGTTGGTCTCATATAAACTCTACTGGAGTTCAGGTAACACTGGGACGTTTGCTGTGTGCGTGATTGGGAAAGAATAAGAGGAGCGCGCCGAGCTCGAAGACGAACACGCATTTATCGGCTTCGTTTGGACATCCTGGGACAAACAAACATCGAGTGCATCCAGCGCTTTCGCCTGGACCGTGCATGGGGCAATCATCTATCTTTGCCGACTTCTGGATGAACAACTATCCAGCCGCAGCAATTATCCACAAAACATACCCGTGGTCATCAACGTCAGAACTGCGCTGTCGCTCCTGGCATCTGGGTCGTTTCAGAGAGTGGCTGGTGATGTCATACACATATCACAGGTGTCTGTGTCAAGGTGTCTGACGCAGTTCGTTGGCGCTTCAAGTTATTCTCCATGCACTTCCATTGCAGAAAGAGTAGATGCTATCCCCTCCTCCTGTGCTGTGAAATGCACAGGGGATTATAGCTGCCCACCACCTGTTGCGTGTACAGTTCTCCGGTGTGCAGAGAACCTGGCTTTTACAGCGCCCCGCAGATCTCTCCATTTATGCTTTAAATCGGGGATACTGCGCTTACATCTCACCACCGACGCCACATCCAGAACGATTCGCAGATTAATTCCTCGGATCAGCCTTCATTGCTTGCTTGCCATTCAACACTAACATCTGTGAAATTTGGTTTTCGGCTTTGGCTCGACGTCGCCATCATTGTCTTCCATGTTCTATTAACAAATTCGACTGCCCTTTATGTTCGTGATAATCTAAAAAGTTGTGATATTCTCACGAGTGAGGGGATTGATTTTTCTAATTGAGGATATCTGTATTAACTAACTCGAGTCCTAGTAATGTTTTACCATTGGTAATACTGTGTAATTTAATGTGTGAATAAAGATATTATTAAATAGGCTACTCTAGATTGAGCCCTACCCTGGCAAATACCAGAGCACTATCCATTTGTTAATCAATTTTAGCCTTTAAAGAATAGCCGACATGGGAAGAATCATTATCAGTAAATGGGATAATTGATTATAATAAAGTATTAGGCACAAGTTCAAGTGAATGTGTCGCTCAAATCAAATAGGATGATAGGCTATGGATACGGAATTCCGTCATTGCTGAGGCGGTTTCGGGGCGGGGAAAGAATCCTTGTTAAAGCGTTTCCACACAGCAAACGTCCCAGTGTTACCTGAACTCCAGTAGAGTTTATATGAGACCAACTGGTCTCAAATAAACACTACTGGAGTTCAGATAACACTGCGATTTTTGCTGTGCATGTCCTTTAGTTGCAGACCTGACATCGGAGTAGTTTTCAAGTGCGCAATTTCTAAATGAGATCATATAAACTGTCTTTGATTGTCTTTGTGTGACTAGAATGTTCCCTTTGTCTTCTTCCCTGTCTTCCACGGAACAAACAGGCTGGTGTAGGAGGGGCACATTTTCAATGATCTGATTGCGCTAATTGAGAAGCGCTAAATTCTTTATTTATTATTTCATTATCGCGGCAATTTGTTTGTATGCATAGCTTTAATGCCATGGTGGCTAGAGTAAGAAATAACAAGTGTTTGTCACTAACATATCCCCCGCCACCGCAATTTTATGTGTCCGTACGGACGGAGCCCAATGCTATATCCCCCGCATCTCGCTAATCGCGCGGCGGGGGATGAATGAAGAGATGTCTGAATTACGTCTTGTAATTGGTACGGCCTCCTATTACAGCGGCACATAAAACCTCGTATCTTCACAATGACAAACTTCACAGGAAAATTAAAAAAATTAAATAATGATAATAATAATAATAATTATTATTATTATTATTATTATTATTATTATTATTATTATTATTATATAAATGGATAAATATAGTTTAAAATAAAAATGTTTAATTTTGCATGTAAGAATAGTGGACATACGAGTTTTCGTTTCTTATCAGTTTGGAGATACGAGGTTTTATCAGCAGGCCGACGATATTCAAATTTAAAGTCTGGTTTGCGTTTTCCATGGACCACAAATGCATTTTCATGCTTAATCAGAAAATCCTTTTTCCATGTTTTCCTGATAGCCATAATCAATGAGCTTTGTACAGAGTCTGCCTCTCTTTTGGATCAGTCACACCTCTTTCATAAGGCCGCCTACATTCTGAAGTTAAGCGCTGTGGGCGTGATCGAAGCGAGTAGGGGAGAATACGCGTAACTCAAAAGCGCTTAACTCGAAGCGCGTAAAAAAAGACTTACGCGCTAATGGGAGAATAGACCCCTCTATGATTGCACACAAGATCTGTCATTGATTGGCGAGCATCCTCACTCGTTGTTGACGCACCTGGTAGCACTGTACAGTGTTGGAGAACTCTGACAGCAGCCCTGTGACCTGGTTCATTGTTGTGCTTGAAAAGCTTTTTTTGCCGTTTGAACCGTACAACAGCTTTCTGTTGCAAACACAACAGAAACAAGCTCCTGGTTCCTTCAATTTTTGACACCAGGACCTGAATGGCTTTCCTGTGTCACCTATCTCATCCAACCAAGCCCACCTCCATTTGTTTTTGACAGTGCTGTCAATATTAGTCACGTCTGATCCTTCCTTCACAACTAACCGCTCCATGATTTTTCGCAGACTGAACCGGTACCACAGCAGTGACAGCACACGTGGGTAATATTTTGAGTCAAACAATGCAAGGCTGTGAATACACCAACCAATCATGATACAGTAGTTGCAGACGCAGTTGATCTAAAACATTACCCAGAATAGTGGATTTGCACACGTAACAATGCTTTTTTAATGCAAGATAACGTAAGAATACATAACAACAACGAATCAATGACCGATCGTGTGTGCAATCATTATGGGGTCTATTCTCCCATTAGCGCGTAAGTCTTTTTTTACGCGCTTCGAGTTAAGCGCTTTTGAGTTACGTGTATTCTCCCCTACTCGCTTCGATCACTCCCACAGCGCTTAACTTCAGAATGTAGGCGGCCTTATGAAAGAGGTGTGACTGATCCAAAAGAGAGGCAGACTCTGTACAAAGCTAATTGATTATGGCTATCAGGAAAACATGGAAAAAGGATTTTCTGATTAACCATGAAAACGCATTTGTGGTCCATGGAAAACGCAAAACAGACTTTAAATTTGAATATCGTCGGCCTGCTGATAAAACCTCGTATCTCCAAACTGATAAGAAACGAAAACTCGTATGTCCACTATTCTTACATGCAAAATTAAACATTTTTATTTTAAACTATATTTATCCATTTATATAATTATAATTATTATTTTATTTTTTATTTTCCTGTGAAGTTTGTCATTGTGAAGATACGAGGTTTTATATGCCGCTGTAATAGTAGGCCGCACCAATCACAAGACGTAATTCAGACATCTCTTTATTTATCCCCCGCCGCGCGATTAGCGCGAAGCGGGGGATATAGCATTGGGCTCCGTCCATACGGACACATAAAATTGCGGCGGCGGGGGATATGTTAGTGACAAACACTTGTTATTTCTTACTCTAGCCACCATGGCATTAAAGCTATGCATACAAACAAATTGCCGCGATAATGAAATAATAAATAAAGAATTTAGCGCTTCTCAGTCAGCGCAATCAGATCATTGAAAATGTGCCCCTCCTACACCAGCCTGTTTGTTTCGTGGAAGACAGGGAAGAAGACAAAGGGAACATTGTAGTCACACAAAGACAATCAAAGACAGTTTATATGATCTCATTTAGAAATTGCGCACTTGAAAACTACTCCGATGTCAGGTTTGCAACTAAAGGACATGGAAACGCTTTAACAAGGATTCTTACCCCGCACGCGGTCATCTCCCCGCGTCTTCCCCCCCGACACCGCCTCAGTAATGACGGAATTCCATATCCATAGCCTATCATCCTATTTGATTTGAGCAACACATTCACTTGAACTTGACACTAATACTTTATTATATTATCAATTATCCCATTTACTGATAACGATCCTTTCCATGTCGGCTATTCTTTAAAGGCTAAAATTGATTAACAAATGGATAGTGCTCTGGTATTTGCCAGGGTAGGGCTCAATCTAGAGTAGCCTATTTAATAATATCTTTATTCACACATTAAATTACACTGTATTGCCAATGGTAAAAAATTACTAGGACTCGAGTTAGTTAATTCAGATATCCTCAATTAGAAAATCAATCCCCTCACTCGTGAGAATATCACAAATTTTTAGATTATCACGAACATATAGGGCAGTCGCATTCGTTAATAGAACATGGAAGACAATGATGGCGACGTCGAGCCAAAGCCGAAAACCAAATTTCACAAATGTTGGTGTTGTATGGAAAGCAAGCAATGAAGGCTGATCCGAGGAATTAAGCTGCGAATCGTTCTGGATGTGGCTTCGGTGGTGAGATGTAAGCGCAGTATCCCCGATTTAAAGCATAAATGGAGAGATCTGCGGGGCGCTGTAAAAGCCAGGTTCTCTGGAGAACTGTACACGCAACAGTGGGCAACCATCATCCCCTGTGCATTTCACTGCACAGGAGGAGGGGATGTCATCTACTCTTTCTGCAGTGGAAGAGCATGGAGAAGAACTTGAAGCGCCAACGAACTGCGTCAGACACCTTGACACAGACACCTGTGATATGTGTATGACCACCAGCCACTCTCTGGAACGACCCAGATGCTAGGAGCGACAGCGCAGTTCTGACGTTGATGACCACGGGTATGTTTTGTGGATAATTGCTGCGGCTGGATAGTTGTTCATCCAGAAGTCGGCAAAGATAGATGATTGCCTCATGCACGGTCCAGGCGAAAGCGCTGGATGCACTCGATGTTTGTTCGTCCCAGGATGTCCAAACGAAGCCGATAAATGCGTGTTCGTCTTCGAGCTCGGCGCGCTCCTCTTATTCTTTCCCAATCACGCACACAGCAAACGTCCCAGTGTTACCTGAACTCCAGTAGAGTTTATATGAGACCAACTGGTCTCAAATAAACACTACTGGAGTTCAGATAACACTGCGATTTTTGCTGTGCAGGAGTGCAAGCAAATGCAGGACTGGCATTTTGGCTTTAGATTTTGAGGGCATGGTAGAATGATGGTCTTATGTATACTCGTATTAATTAATAGTTTTGCGTTTGTAATTTAACTGATTGGAGAAGAGGCTGATGCGTAATATCATGTGATGATTTCGTTTGATAAATTATCATGGCTTTGTGAAATGTAGTTTAGAAATAAGGAAGAACAATCGAATACTAAATGTCTCAACCTTTACCATGTTAAATAAAATAAAAGTAATGTTAAAATTCGGCCTATAACCGACATCAAACGCAATATTCAATTTCGCCTAATGTTGGCGCTTGACCTTAATACAGCCCTCAAAAGCGCTTAACAGAAAAAGCGCGTAAGCCAGGGGGAGAATACGCGTAAGTGTTATTTGCATGAGAAACGCCCGGAAACGCCCCGATTTTGGCCTTGCTCCGCCCCAAGCGCGTAACTGCCTTCAAGGCGCGTAATGCACAGACTTAAGTCGAGGGGAGAATACGCGTAGGCTGAAAAGCGCGTAGCTACGCGCTTTTTTCGACTTAAGCGCATGGGAGAATAGACCCCAAAGTGCGTATCTGCACATTTATTGCAGAGCACGACCTTTAGTTCACAGTTGCACAGTCATTGATTGATGACTTTATTAGAAGTTTGCTGTTTCATACAGTTTCATAACGGTACAGTTCACTAGTACATGGTCTACTAAAACTAAAACACACAGGCGTCATATGAGTACATCCATGGAATTTCCACTCAGATAAAAAAACAGTTATCAGACAAGTTGAACATGATTTATTTTTCTCTAAATGCTGACGAGGCCACCAATACAAACATGGACCGTGCGCTGAACGTTTTGGTGCGCTTCTATGATGAGGATTTGGCAGTGGCGTACCGTCAGATGTCAGGAAGGCCTTCAGTAACATTACCTTTCCCGGATAATTGCTCTTAAACTGTTTGCGATCAGGTTTGCCTGATTAACAATCAAACAGTTAACAGAACAGCCACCACCAATGCGCAACACGTAATGATTAAGAAATGTTAATGACAAAGCGATTGGCTTTGTTGATATAGCCTAGTTGATGTGATTCCGCAAGGATGACAATCTGAAAAAATCCGAAACTTTCGCGGACTCGGCAGCAATTATTTTCGTTATCACTCAGCTGTGCATCGTACCTAACAACGCTCTTTAGCTGTCACTACATTCAGACTATAGAACGGATTCTCATGGCTTATTGCTCAATGAACCTCGCGAACTAATTTACGCAAATCCAGAAATTATAAAGACTTAGGCTATTGATATTTTCCGTAGCCATTGGTGTGTGGAAGTCAACGACGTATAATTCCGTAACGTAATGTATAACGAGGCTTTCAAAAGTAAATTAGATTCTCGTCTTCCAATCAGTCTGAGCAACTGTTTCTAATCAGGGAGGTAAACTGCGAGAGGTGTCTGTCATTAAGAAGTGAAAGGTGAGGTTATTGCTGGCCCTGTGTTTCTGCCAACGGACCGTCACTGGGATTTGGCCACTGCTACCTTCCCAGTAAATATAGGCTAACGTTATATATTTAGATCATACCTGATGTTCACATGGTGTAATCCACTTTCGATGTTTAAGAAAAAATCCACTGACTGCCATTATTCCTTGTGATTTCATTTTTAGAACACTGTCATCCATACTGAGCGAATTTCATAACTTCACCGTTAAAATCCGCAGCACTATGAATCATGAAGTCACATTGCTGATCCGCCATCTAAGTTACTCCAACACCACACAACAAACGCTAGCTAGTTGACGCTAAGCTAATGCTTGGTGTCAGGTTACATCAGAGCGCAGCCAGCTGCAACAGACTGAGTGCACTCTGAGCTGCGTATTTTCATAGATGTTTAAATTCACATTATTTCCTTGGGGAGGGATGCATCGCAGTTTGGAAATCACCTCACTAGCAAGTATATGCAGCATTTTAACATTTTTTTTTCATTGACATCGCGGATATGGCTAGACCCCCCCCACCCCCAATATAACTTTTTTTTTTTTTTTTGCAAATCTGCATCGATCTCATAAATAGCCCCGAGGGAATCTCCAGGACGGAAATCCGTCCCCAGGACGGAGAACTTTAAGCCCTGAACTTAACTCATGATGAAATGCCCATGCAAGAGAGTAATACTGGGTGCATTAATTTTCGCGCAACATCGCGGACCCGCAAAAGCCCTAAACAAACAAATACTTCTGTAACTTAAGTCATGAAATGCCCCCGTTTTTAAATGTGTGAAGTGTTTTCAAGCCATGAATTTCAAATGATCTGACTTCAGCTGGGCACACAAGTCAGCAAAGTGAAAATTTCACTGACCTCCGAGAGACAAATCCAAAATCCACCAACGGCAAAGAAGGCGCTCATTTCAAATCCGAAATCCACCGGTATTCTGTTCCTGCGGCAAAGCGTCAATGCCGAAAACCCTTCTTCTTCTTCTTCTTCTTCTTCTTCTTTGATTTAATGGCGGACGGCACTTTGTCTTAAGTTTAGTGCATGCCGCCACCAACAGTACTGAATTCTGTGCTGTATTATGACTGCGTACTTTACTTTAGTAGTAATTAAAAAAAAAAAAATCCTCACACTTATCCTTCTCTGCTTCAATTATTTCCCAGGCTTTCTGTCTCTCCTTACTTTTCTACAGTCTGACTGCTACCAAACCCTCTTTCCAAAATTCTCTGAATATCTTCCCTCTACATCAACTACACCCAAAATCTCTCTTGCAGCATCTACCACCATCTTAATTCTCCCCGTTCTGCTTTCGATCTCGCAGGCACAATTTAAAACCATTGAAATAAAGGCTAAAAAACTTCTTCTGTTCATCCTAATTTCATCCTCCTCAAACTCCTTTCGCTTCTTTTCCGCTGTCTGCACTACGGCCTGCTCTTTCCCCTCCGTTTCTTTTTCACTCACAACCCTTTTAGTTGCTTCAGCATGTGATATTTTCCCCTGCACTCTTGTCCTTTCCACCTCTCTTTCCATTCTCCTTCTTTCACACTGCACTGAGCCCATCTCATGACTTCCCCCACTGTGAAAACATGCCTTTGCCACAATACAGTCGTCCTCAATGCATCCCTCCTGTCCACACCTCCTACACCTGTGCATTTCTTTTTTACATACAACCGCCACGTGCCCATATTCCTGACATCGGTAACAGCGCAGTGGAGCCCTTTCATATATTCTTACCCTGTAACTCACGCAGTCAACAAATATTCTTTCCGGTACTTCACTGTTAAACTCTAACAGCACTGACAGGCTTTCCTGCACCTTTCCCTCCCGGAAGCTTCTCAGCCTCTTTGCTCCACACAGCCCCTCCACCTTCAAAAAATCATTTAAGTCCATGTCCAATGGAACACCACTGATCACTCCTTTAACACGTGGTTTTTTCTTTAAAGGAAAGCTAGTTACTTTTATCAGATCGCACTGTTTAATTTTTAATGCTTTGTCTCGTTGTTTAACATTGCGACACTCCACAATCACTAACCCTCCCCGTGTTATCCTCACTGCTTTAACATCTCCGATTTCCTTTTTCACAAATTTCCCAATGTCGTGAGCATTACTAAATAAAGTTTGCTTCATCACCCCTTATATCTGTCTTTATGCCTACAACAAATGTTTCGTCCTCATTTTCGTTATCACTTCCTTTTTTCCTTTTCTTTTTCACTCCCACCGCCGACTCACAATCCATGTTTTCAAAACATTCATCCGTAATCCAAATCAAAACCGAGAAACCGTGCAAAATATTCAAAAGCCAAACAATCCGCAAATCTATTTTAAATCTCGCGCAAAAAAACTTCTTCTTCTTCCAAATCTCCTCTGCCGAAAGCCCGAGACACATGTAGCCGATTTAGAGTGAACGGACCAGAAGTCGGCCAACCAATCGTTGAAGTTCTTCCCCAGCGGCCGACAAATCACTGAACTCCTTCCTTGCCAGCCAGCCAATCGTTGAACTACATCACTCACTCACTCACTCAGGTGCTCAGCGACATTCGCGATAGGGGCCAAGCCGCTGCTCGGCCCAGCCAAAAAAACTAACAATGACAATGAGAACTATTTCACTTTAAGGAACTGAGAATTTAAAATAGGCCTGTACAAGCTTTTATATAATCCGTCATCCATATTCAGTCGTCGTTCACAAAAGAATATCCGTGCTAGAGATGGGATTTATGGCTCTTTGAAGGGAGCCGGATCTTGAGGAGCCGTTACTTCCAAAGAGCCGTTTAAAAGACTGGCTCCTTGCTATATTTATTTATTTTCTAGAAGTCAACCAGAGGTAACTCGTTTTTATCAAGGAAACAATGCCTGGTAGCAGTAATAAGATAAGATTTAGATCAGAATAATTTAAACTTACACATCCCACCAATATATACTCTATTGGTGGGAATTATTCTGAAATATTAATTAGAATTTAATTTGGCTTGTTTTCATTGTAAACATTCCATAGGGTGGTGCCATATCCCCGTGCTTTGACAGTGAGATCACGATTTTGAATTTTCCCTCACTTAAAAAACTTTGTGGCACAATAAAAACTACACAGGCTACAGGAAACTTCCATGCAAAACAACTTTACTGTAAAATTTTCCCACACAAGGACATTTTAACAATACAGAAAAAAAATAAAATAAATGATAATAAAAAAAGTTCATAAAAAATATAAATAAAACTTGATTAAAAATTAGGACATGATATAAATGTGAAAGCAAAACTGTACTACCCTACCTGGTGTTTGTACACCTGAACTACTTTACAAACAGGAGCTCAGCTCCTTGACTCGAATCCACATCAGAACAGATCCAGCGGCAAATGTCCTCAGTCCAGTCAGGTGGCGCTCACTAATATTCTCCTCCCCTAAGTTAGCTGCACATATATTACTGCGTTCACGTGAACAGAGCGTGCTGTGGACAACTCAAACTCGGAGATGTCATTAGTCGCACACATGAAGGCAGCGGGGCGACTCAGACTCACGGGGCACACAGATGACACCTGAAGGCAGCGTAGGCAATTTGCATATAAGAGTAACTCTGCGAATCGGTTCTCATTGTTCCCTTAAAAGAGCCGTTCAAAAGACTCAACTCGTTCGCGAACGTCACATCTCTAATCCGTGCCCATAATCTAAAATCTCACTTCACTTCACACATAGATGAACGCATCAGGCCTTGGGCAGGCATCGGAGAATGAACGCATCGGTAAATGAACGTATCAGAAAATGAACAGAAGGGTGTTCATCATCGAACGCAGTGACCAGGTTTGCAGCCTCGAACGAATCCAAAAATGAGCAGGCGTCCCTTCAAAAATGAATGCGTTCACTGTTCAGAATATTGACGAGCTCCCTTACTGTGAAACCCTCAAACTATACAAACTTACACTCAGAACCAAAAAAGCTCAATATACTCAAAAGCCATGAACATCAATTGAAGAATCTATCAATGCAAACCAATTTTGGAACAACGGGAACAACCTCACAAAACCAAAACCAAAAGAACTAGCAATAAAACAGATGGACAAATCATTCTGCCTCATTATTCAAGACAGTTGAAAACAGGAAACAGCAAGACTCTCTATCAACAAAAAACTTACAGTACTGCAAGCCTGTACTTCATCCAGACTGCATCTAGGGCCTGGCGTAATTACACTGCACCTCGCTGAACAGGCAGTACTGGTAATTTGCAGAATTAATTGGTGTTTGGACTGCAGTGCTGGAGGGAGGTCTTTAATGAGGCCTGTGTTTTGACCGTCTTCACACCTCCCCTTTGTTCTGGTGTGAGCAGAGGCCTAACAGACAAACTTCAGTCTGCCTCGGTGACGGAGGAATACCGATGTGGTCTCTGAGCTTCAGTGGGCCAGACAATCCTTGGTGTGTTGCGGGAAAATTTAACCAAGGTTTACTGACTTGTTGTCCCAACTTAAGTAAACCGGACAGACTTCGGGGTACCTCGGTAAAAGTTTTCTGGGGTTTACCGAGTTGGACTCAAATCTTCAGTAAACCTCGGTGTATTCTACATTTTTATTGGAATTTCTCGGAAAAAGGTGCACTTTCTCAGTTTTTAGGTGCTACTGGTGTAGGCTCCTGCTTCTGTATACAGCACCCTCCATAATTATTGGCACCCCTGGCTAAGATGTTTTAAAAGCCTTAAAGTAAATTCAACTTTTATTGCAGAGGCATACTCTCACACTGAAAATTGTCGAAAAATGTAACCTTCAACTCAAGTAAATTTCAAGGGAAAAAAATTCCTATGAATTAATTATTTTTCATAAAATCACCTGTTCCACAATTATTGGAACACAATTCCTAGGAAAGAGATGTAATTGAAGTATTTCTGTCATTTCTACAGTAGTTTACAAAGTTGATCAGAGTATCTAGGAACATTTAATTAGTAATTCATCACTTCCTGTTTCCTTGGGGTATAAGTATAACGTGACACGGAGGCCATTTCTCTTATCCACTCTTCAACATGGGAAAGACAAAGGAACACACCATTCAAGTAAGACAGATGTGTGTCGACCTTCGCAAGTCAGGCAATGGCTACAAGAAAATAGCCACTCGCCTGCACCTGCCTATATCTACTGTCAGAGGAATCATTAAGAAGTTTAAAACAACTGGAACAGTGGTAAACGAGCCTGGACGAGGACGCAAGGTTATTTTGCCACCACGCACAGTGAGGAGGATGGTAAGAGAAATTAAAAAGTTCTCCAAAGCTCACTGTTTCAGAATTGCAACAAATGGTAGCATTTTGGGGTTACAAAGTCTCCAAAACAACCATCAGGCACTATCTACATGCCAACAAGCTGCTTGGGAGGCATGCACACAAAAAGCCTTTTCTCACTAACAATCATAAACACAAACATTTGGAGTTCACCAAGCAGCACTGGGACTTCATCTGGGACCATGTGCTTTGGTCAGATGACACCAACATATAGCTTATTGGAAACAAACACTCTAAGTGTATTTGACGAAACACAAAAGATAAGTATGCAGAAAAGCACCTCATGCCCACTGTGAAGTACAGGGGAGGATCGGTGATGCTGTGGGCCTGTTTCTCTTCCAGAGGCCCTGGGAACCTTGTTAGGGTGCATGGCATCATGAACGCTTTGAAATACCAGGACATTTTAAATCAAAATCCGGTGGCCTCTGGCCGAAAGATGAAGATGGGTCGTCACTGGGTCTTTCAGCAAGATAATGACCTTTAACATGTGGCCAAATCTACACAGAAATGGTTCACCAGACACAAAATCAAGCTCCTCCCATGGCCATCTCAGTCCCCAGACCTCAACCCCATTGAAAACCCGAGGAGTGAGCTGAATAGGAGAGTGCAGAGGAGAGGACCCACGTCACTGGATGATTTAGACCAGATTGTGCAAAGAGGAATGGTCAAAGATCCCTCTTTCTGTATTCTAACACAAGCCCGTTGACAGGGGGGGGGTGGTGGTGGCAACCGGGTATGTTTTCCCGGGCCTCAGGACCAGAGGGGCCCCTGAATGACCCTTAATTTATTTAACTTTACATTCATATATTTCCTTTTTAATTAAATCATTGCCTGATGAATTAAATATTATTTTCTACTCAACATATACTTAAAAACTTGAACATATTAAATATTTCAAATATATATATTTTCCTTTTTTTGCACAACCCCCCCCCGTCTTAGCAGAGAATGGTTGGACCCCTCTCTGGCGCACTTAAGGCTACGCTACATACGTGCCCTGAAGCGGGAAATTAACGTAAATCTGTCATTGTTATAAACTCTAAACATGGCGAGTCGTCATAAATCAGGTGCGCAGAAAAGAAAAAAGAAAAAGAGAGGAAGATCATAGAGGTGAAGGAGAAAAAATGATGAAGTTTTTAAAAGGGGGCAAGAAGCCAGAGAATTAGGGCTGGAATTGGCTGTGGACGGTGATGTCGGTGCGTGAACAACAGCCGCTAACACTGAAAGTTTACATTCGCCATCACCGTGACCAAAGCCCCATTCCAGTCTGTCACCGGCCGCTTGTAGCCTATTGAGCTGCGGTATGACAAGACATGCTGCCCGCGTCGAGCGGAGGAGAGAGAAGGCGATGGGAGATCAGGGAGGTAATGTTAGTCTGTGGGGAGCAGGTGCGCGAGGGTGAACGGACTCGGGGCCGGCGGCTGGATTTATCTTGGGTTTACAACCCACTGTGTATTATAGCAAACGCTGATACCAATCCATCACCGAAACAGCACAAACGAGCACCGGTGGAACAGCAGAGGAGCCCGTCAGGGAGAGACAGGGAGCTGTCAGGCAGCCCACACAGTCAGAGCGGAGGAGGGGGCGTGTCCCGGGTCCCACTCAGCGCAGCAGCCGCAGATCGGTAGGGAGCGTGTCAGTCAGAGTCTGCATTCATCATGAATGCTGTTGTTGTTGTTGTATTAGTAGTAATGAAGGCCTATCTTTTACAGAGAATGATCAAAATGATGTCAGGCTATGTATGGAGCCAGAGGGGAAGCCGGCTGTGGAGAGAGAGGAGTCCAGGGAGAGGAGTGAACCTCAGTTTGAGGCAGCAATGACAGAAAATGAAGAAAGGGAGAGGACTGACGAGGGAGCTGGCATGTCTCCAGACTTTAGGGACCCTGGCCTATGGCCTACTGTCATGACCGACTCAGACAGGACAGGTGTAGTACGAGCTTTAGCAGATAGACCACCCTTTCCAACGGAGGCTATGCCCCTAGGTGTAGATGGTAAGAATTTCCCAAATTATTTATGTTATGCTTTGTCCCATAATGGCAGAGAGAAAATTGAAAGGGACTGGCTAATATACAGTCACTCCAAACAGGCTCTGTTTTGTCTACCATGCATATTATTTTCATTTGAACAAGATCAGGGCAAACGCTCAACAAGTGCTCTAAATTCTACTGAGGGGATGAAAATATGCAACATAAGATACAACAAACTTTATGAAAGGTTTCCAGAACATGAGAGGAACAGTGCACACAACTATTGTTACTGGAAATGGAAGAACCTGCAACACAGTGTCTTGAAAGCCTCAGGGATTGACAACAAACAACAGCAAAAAATGGAAGATGAGATTCAAAAAAACAAAGCATTACTAAAGAGACTGTTAGATGTAACACTTCATTTGGCTTCCAGAAATCTGCCATTTAGAGGTGAAACAGCAGTATTGGATAAACCAGACAATGGGCATTTTCTTGGACCGATTGAACTGTTGTCAAAATATGACAATATCCTACATGAGCATTTACAAAAGATTAGAGAACAGCGAGAACAGGGAAAGCGATTGCAAGCACACTACCTTTCACCCGAAAGTCAAAATGCAGTAGCTCTGCAGTAAACGTGTCCTAAATACCATTGTAAAAGAAAGGCAGGATCCAGCCTATTTCTCTATAATATTGTGATGCCACACCAGATGTCTCTAATTTGGAGTAAAATGAGTTGTTACTCATATATGTACATCAGAGTCCAACTGAGGGGTGGAAAATAAAGGAAAGATTCCTCAAATTTAGAGACTTTAACAACAAGACAGGAGAAGAGATGGCATCAATGATTAAAGAAACACTGCTTGAACACAACATAGATGTAGGCGACTGCCGAGGTCAGTGTGATGACAACGGAGCCAATATGGCTGGAAAAGTAAAAGGGGTACAAGCACACATCAAACAAAAGAACCCCACAGCCACATTTTCCCCATGTGCATCACACACATTAAACCTCGTTGGAGTTCATGCAGCCCAGGCCAGTTCAGAAATAAATATATTTTTTGGATATGTTAATGAACTGTATAAACTCTGTCGTGGCAGTCCTCAGCGATGGGAAGTTTTGATGAAAGTTTTACACTGCTCTTTGCACAAGCTGTCAGATACACGCTGGAGTGCACGCAGAGAGGCAGTGCGCCCCCAGATGTCCTCAAAGCCTTGGAAATGCTCATTACACAAGGTAACCTAACAAGTGAAGCAAAAGCTCAGGCCCATGGTTTAAAAACCTACTTTGAGTCTTTTGATGCAGTGGTGCTACTAACATTTTGGGTTAAAGTGTTGGGCTGTATTGAAGACAGGAATCTTGCAAGCCAGTCTTCTTCTTTGTCCCTTGAAGTTCAAGTTGCGAACATAAAAGAACTTGAAAACGAGATGGCATGTATGCGTGCTTCCTGGGACCATTTGTTGACAGAGGCTACTGCTGTTGCTTCTGCTACAGGCATCACACCAACATTTAAAAGGAAACAGAGAAAGAGGAAGAGACTGTAGATGGAGGAACATCTGAGGAGACCCCAGAGACACACTTCAGAGATAAAGTGTTTTATTGTGTATCAGACACTATTGTATCTCAGCTGAGTATGAGATTTACATCAATCAAGATGATTTGTGAGGAATTTTCCGTACTCTGGAGATTCCAGAAAATGACCACTGAAAGCATCAAATCAGCATGCACAAAACTGTCAGAAAAATACAAAAAAGACTTTTCAGAGTCACTTGAAGACCAGGTTTGTCCCCTGAAAAAAATATATGCTGCAACATTTGAGGAGGACCTGGGACCACTAGACCTGCTTAATGCCATCTATGGCATGGGTCTACAAAGTACACTCAACAAAAATATAAACGCAACACTTTTGTTTTTGCTCCCATTTGTCATGAGATGGACTCAAAGATCTAAAATTCATTCCAGATACACAATATTACCATTTCTCTCAAACATTGTTCACAAATCTGTCTAAATGAGTGATAGTGAGCACTTTTGCTTTGCTGAGACAATCCATCCCACCTCACAGGTGTGCCACATCAAGATGCTCATCAGACACCATGATTAGTGCACAGGTGTACCTTATACTGTCCACAATAAAAGGCCACCCTGAAATGTGCAGTTTTTTCTTTATTGGGGGTCTGGGGACTCAGAACCAGTCAGTATCTGGTGTGACCACCATTTGCCTCATGCAGTGCAACACATCTTCTTCGCATTGAGTTTATCAGATTGTCAATTGTGGCCTGTAGAATGTTGGTCCACTCCTCTTCAATGGCTGTGCGAAGTTGCTGGATATTAGTGGGAACTGGTAATCGCTGTCGTATACGCCGGTCAAGCACATCCCAAACATGCTCAATAGGTGACATGTCCGGTGAGTATGCTGGCCATGCAAGAACTGGGACATTTTCAGCTTCCAAGAATTGTGTACAGATCCTTGCAACATGGGGCTGTGCATTATCTTGCTGAAACATGAGGTGATGTTCATGGATGTATGGCACAACAATGGGCCTCAGGATCTCATCACGGTATCTCTGTGCATTCAAAATGCCATCAATAAAATGCACCTGTGTTCTTCGTCCATAACAGATGCCTGCCCATACCATAACCCCACCACCACCATAGGCCACTCGATCCACAACATTGACATCAGCAAAGCGCTCACCCACACAACGCCACACACGCTGTCTGCCATCTGCCCTGAACAATGTAAACCGAGATTCATCCGTGAAGAGAACACCTCTCCAACGTGCCAGACGCCGTCGAATGTGAGCATTGGCCCACTCAAGTCTGTTACGGCGACGATCTGGAGTCAGGTTAAGACCCCGATGAGGACGACGAGCATGCAGTTGAGCTTCCTTGAGACGATTTCTGACAGTTTGTGCAGAAATTCTTTGGTTATGCAAACCAATTGTTTCAGCAGCTGTCTGAGTAGCTGGTCTCAGACGATCTTGGAGGTGAACCTGCTGGATTTGGAGGTCCTGGGCTGGTGTGGTTACACGTGGTCTGCGGTTGTGAGGCCGGTTGGATGTTCTGCCATATTCTCTGAAACGCCTTTGGAGACGGCTTATGGTGGAGAAATGAACATTCAATGCCCGAGCAACAGATCTGGTTGACATTCCTGCTGTCAGCATGCCAATTGCACGCTCCCTCAATGCTTGCGCCATCTGTGGCATTTTGCTGTGAGACAAAACTGCACATTTCAGAGTGGCCTTTTATTGTGGGCAGTATAAGGTACACCTGCGCACTAATTATGGTGTCTGATGAGCGTCTTGATGTGGCACACCTGTGAGGTGGGATGGATTGTCTCAGCAAAGCAAAAGTGCTCACTATCACTCATTTAGACAGATTTGTGAACAATGTTTGAGAGAAATGGTAATATTGTGTATCTGGAATGAATTTTAGATCTTTGAGTCCATCTCATGACAAAAGGGAGCAAAAACGAAAGTGTTGCGTTTATATTTTTGTTGAGTTGTTTGTTTTCATACCAAAGCATTTTAGGCCATAAATGAGGACATTTGCTGGCATAAATCCTTTTAGCTTTTAGAGGTGGAAGTTTCTCCGCTCATGCATAAGCTGAATTAAATACAAGTTGTAAAAATATTTTCGGTTGTAAACTAGGCTTGGACGAATATATCGGGGGCGGGGGGGATATAAGTAGTGTAGCTCCTGGGATTTATAGCTCAGCCGTAGGTTGGGTGTGAGAGAAAGAGAGAGGCGGTGAGGCTGGCGACCGGAGCAGAGCCTTAGCTGTGATGCAGAAGTGCAATGACTGTGTAGTTTAAGATGTTTGTCAGTGAATAAACTTCAAAAGACCAAAATCAAGTTTCCATAACTTGTTTTCCACCTGCTGATTAATGTGAGGAAGTGGCTCGAGGTACATCTGCATCAGACCGTTGTGAAGTGTGGAGATCTGTCTACAAACAACATGGTTAGGTTTAGGCTCTAAAAATCGTTGATTATGTTTAGGGTTGGGGCAAGAATTAGGGTCTGGGTTAGGTTTAGGCACTGAAATTACTTGGTAAAGTTTAGGATTTGGACTGGGGTGGCCATAAGGATGTCAATACAACTTAGACCTGTCGTGTCTCAGTAAATGAGGTACAATACTGGTAATAGCGACTGTCTTGAAGCAGGTGACAGCCAGGTGCGATCCTTGAGAGACACTGTGGTCAAATACTGTCGGTTTTGTTGAAGTCTATGGTGATTCCACGGCATCAAAACTGACACAAAAAGTTTCCTTTTCCGTATCTGTACCGACACCCAGAGCTTCTGCCCAACTCTGCTTTATGACACCGAGGGCGTAAGATGGAAATGCCATCCCTATATCTTTAGGACAATGGCGATTGATTGGGCTCTGTTCCTTTAGCTGGAGAACCATTGATTCGGATATCGGTACCCCGAGTCACGGCCACAGACTGTATAAAAAGATGGACAAATCAACCATGTCGTCACCCATTGGTTTCAGCCACAGAACTAAAGAAAACACCAGAGTCGACAATGTCATTGGCTGAACCAACCGCAAAAGGTGACATACAGTACGTCCGCCATCTTGTGCAAGGAATCAGCGGGGGAATTGCGCAATCAAACGCAAGTGGCATCTGCCACCTGATAAAATGAACTGAAAAACACTGGACTGGTGACACACACCAGCCTATAAGCACAACCATTATGTAATAAATTATTATTTTGTTTTCCAGTGTTTGTTGTCAGGACATTCTTAATCCTTAGACTTCAAAAAAGTTAATTAAAACTAGAAATGGTTTTTACATGTAAAAACAGATGTCTCCCCCTTCCCCCATTTCACATTTTAGAGTTATGGTCCGGAAACGAGTCCCACCCTTCAATATGCCTAAGTCCAAATTGTTGCCATGGAAACAGAAAAAATAAAATTCAAAAGCAGTTCAAACCCTCAAAAGGCACATCTACATGTTATGGAGAGACACTATATCAAATTTGGTGAGAATCGGTCGAACAGTTTCAGAGTTATGCTCCGGAAACAAATGGGAACGCCGATGCCAACGGGAATTCAGGCAAAAACAATATGTCTCCCCCCCCGGAAGGGGGAGAAATCATTAACTGGAAATATATATGAGAGTTGTACATTTATGTCTAAGGAATGGTGTTTTCATATTTTGAGCATGTATTTGTGCCTAAAATTCCTATAGTACTCATCATTCTACATTATGGCAATTTTTATTTTAATATTTAAATGTTCATCTTGGTTAATAATATTAGCAGTATTAATTTCTTTCGCAGTAAAAATATTATGTATGATAAAAACAATCAACATAATCTCTGTATTCCACCTCTGAACTACCTTCGTCAAAATTTTCTCACAGTTCCATGCGAGACTCTATCCTTCGGTCAGATGGCGGATCCATCAACTCAATCAAAATGGCGCTCGCACTGGACATTGAGGTTTCCCGGGGTGAGTGATTGTCTGATTTCGAAAAAAGTTATCAGACAGTTTTAGAGAAAAAATTTTGTTAAATTTAAAGTCCTATCTTATAACATTGTTAATATTTTCCTTGACCTCGAGTTTGACCTTTCAAAGTAATCTGAAGGTAACTTTAACATAGCTAAAATATAGGTCACATATGACTTCCTATGTCGATTATTTATTTATTTATGAAACCTCCAAAGCAGAGAATACAAAAAAAAATGTACAAAACACACATACAATGAAATTAAAAGCATTTCACCAAAAGATCTCCCAAAACATGCCCATTTAATTCCCTTCAATTAAAATTTGGATCATTCAATAAAAATCTCAGTGAATCAAAAGCACCGTTCTCTTGGTGAGACAAACTGCCCCCAACCCTCCTCCTTCCAAGGGCGACTCGGAGGGGATTCGCACCGAGGGAAACCACTCTCAGACCTCCCAACATTTGGATTTTGCAATTAGTATTTTTGGCGTAGTATCCTAATACTATACCAGGATAACTACACCGACATAATAACCCGACCGCGTGTAGCGCCAAAGAGGACAATGTTAAAACTCTGTTAATAAAAGTATAGGAGAATACTCACCCAACAAAGTGACATTCAAAGAAGCTGACAGTTGACCTTGTTCATTGTGGAATGTCTTCCAACAGAATTACTTAGTGACTGTCCTCCAATCACAGATTCATTTCTACAGTAAACTTGGAAACTTAAAAGTCCTGGATCCCCCAGTCTACACAGGAACATGTCTTTGAAAGAAAGTAACTAGTAACATCCTGAATCCTTCAGAAAACATGGAAACTTAAAGTGAAAGTCCTGGATCCCCCAGTCTACTCAGGAACATGTCTTTGAAAGAACTTTGAAAGAAAGTAAAGAACATCCTGAACCTTTCAGTTATCTGCAGTCAGTCATGAAACTTTGAAATACATGTGCAGGTACTGGACCTTCCATTCATTGGAATATAGGTTTTGAAAAGACTGTGGTGGGGGGAAAATGTTTTATTTGTTTTATTTCACACTGACTACAATTAACTTTCATAAAATTGTTTCAGAAAAAATAAACAAGAATAAACATGTCTCATAAATTGCAAGTTTGAAAACCAACAAAATGGCGTTTGCGGAACTAGTCAAATGACAAGCAGTCACTCTGATGGGTGTTCATGAAAAAGTATCAAGAGTACGAAATTGGGATTTATATGGTCAAATATATGATAATTTCCGATCATAATGACACTAATAACATGTGATGAATCCCAGGAATACACGTGTTCAACGGCCACACACTGCACAGTGCGCCTTATCACAAGTGTTGATTTGGTAGCCTACTGCTGCAACGGCAAGCAACAGTTATCGGGCATTTATTTCTCTATGAAGCCGAATATCTCGAAACCATAGTTAAGAGTTAAATCCACAATAATTTACCATTCCAGCGGTGTCAAACTCAAGGCTGACAGCGAAGTCGTTTTCCCGCAAAAAAAAGTTTGATTTCTGCAAATTGCTGAATCGGTCAAATTGCGGAACCGGTCAACCCAGTGTATATCGAAGATTACTCGCACCCCGTCTCAGTAAAATTCATTTAGGGGAAGAACTTGAATGTTTTTCGATTTCTATACTGTTACGTTTTAAAATGCTAATTGGCAATTTTTAACCAATTTTTCAAAACGTTTTGCATCGTCTGTAGGCCTATTTGTTTTAATGACTTCTCATGACCAGATAACCATTCAGATGTTCAAACATAATGTGCGCAAAGCTGGCAACTAGAAAATAATTGCGTACAATATGAATTTAGTTCGACCATAATGACTCTTGGATGCACTAAAAAATGAAAATAAACTATTCGCGGAAGCTTAGACAGGATGTTTTAGTAAGCTTCTTCTATATCTATCAATAAGGAAACGCAATTAAAAAAAGATCTGCTCAATATCTTTTCTCTAAAGGACAATGTCACTTAACTGAATGGCTCTTTCGTAAACTGAATTCACGGAATTAAAAGCGGATACACTTGGCACTGATTCAATACAGCTCAGTTCGTGTCATCTCTATTTATCACTCATTATCACCCTAATATTCCCTTTGAGCTTATTGTAGCCTATTAAAGAATTAATTACCTGGTCAGCGCGTGGCAGGAATGGTCTATAAAATGCCCAACCATAAACTGACATCACATTCACAACTATGGATCCTATCACGATACGACGGTTTTCACCAGAGTTTAGGACGAAGATTGACTCCTTGGCGAGAGACAACCTCACACCTCTGCAGGTCCGAAAACGCATAATTTCGGAGAATAACGTGAGCATAAGCTCACAGGCTATTAAGTTGTATATTGCCAATTCGTTTATTTATATTGCGGCTGGCTTTTCAAAACCAAAAAAATAAATTGCGGCACACTTCGCTGAAGATCTACCCACAAACTCTCAGAATCACAGTTTTTGCAATAAAAAGACATATTTAAAATACCAAAAAAAAATCCTTCAAGAATACAATTTCTTATATTTCGCTGTCAAATTTATCATAATAGGCTATTTTTTTTTTCTTGTTCATGCTAGGCTTTTTAAACAGAGTATCAGCCAGGCGCTTTGCAGAGGTCGCATAAGCTCTAACTTCCACTTTCACTGCTAGAGAAAATAAAAAGATGTTTAAATACATAACAGCAAACACGCGTAATTCTAACAGTCAAAATGCCCTCTATTCTATAACTTACACGCGGTACTACATTCAGTTCCGCGGAGCCACATGTGGTTATTACTGGCGGTAAATTGTCCGGTAATACGTCTCATTGGTTAGATCGTGGTTAGACATGGGTAAGACGGGCGAAATGTTCGAGATATCCGGGCGTGAATATAACGGCGTCTCTTTGGTTTTAACGGCGACTGTACTGTAGGATACAATCACTGTACTCTCAAGTACAGCACAGATGGTTGCCCTGGAGACGGGGTTGGGCCCGCTTGTTGTCTGCTATTCTCAAGCGCGCGAAAACGGTGCTTTTCAATTTTTGAAAAAATCGATCTTCCAATTCGTAAAAATTGGAACTGATTGCGTATTTTCGTAAATGGGCCCAAAATTCGTAAAAAATACGGCAAATTCGTACATGTTGGGAGGTCTGCACTCTTTCGAGGAGAGCGCCACGTTCTGTAGCACCATATAAGATAAATCTGCACAAAAGCAGTAAAACTTCTCGCAGGCTACTCCTGTGTAAAATTGTTTCTCTATGAATCACAAGTTCTTAGATGTAATTTATTTTCAATGTTTTCAATATAATACAAACTTTATGGACAAACTTTATCTCTATCTGCAACCAATTGCATATCTTGCATATTCAAAAAGTACAGCACCCCCACTAGACCCACTTCCATCGATTCAATCAAAATGGCACTCACACTCTACATTGACTGTACCAAGGCAAGTTGATTGCCTGATTTAGAAAAAAATTAATCAGGCAATTTTTGAAAAATAAATTTTTATTAAATTTCTCTGATCTATCTTTTACACTGGGGCAAAAAATTTCAAGGGCCCATAACACAGACAAAAATGATTCAATCAAAAATCCAAAAAAAAAAAAAAAAAAATCTGGAGATATAGTCTAGCAGTATGTTATGGTAAATTTATATGAAAATTCATCTGCCCAAAAAAAAAGATTAAAAAATGTTCCTGACGACAGATGCCACACCATGACAATAGCTTCAGCCCATTGGGCCAGAAAGCTAACAAACTATGTTTAACATTTTCATCACTATCTGTGCTTTTCCTTTTTACAGACAATTTCATCATTTCTTCATTAGACACACTCATCTTCCAACAAACCTCATTCACATCCATCCCTTTTTCTTCACCCTGATTCAATTTACTGTTTTACCTGCTTTTTACTTCTCTCACTCCTCTCTTCTATCTGTTCATTTTCACTTTCATCAGTCTGTCATCATTCCTCTGTTCCAGATCTTTCTGCTGCGCTTTTCTCCCAGCCTGTTGCTGTTCTTTCTCCAGGCTTTATAGTCCTGGCTCACTGACACAGGAGCTGCAGGATTAGACCTGACTGATCCGCATCACCGGAGCTCGGTCAGGCCCCTCAGAGGGCAGCGATGCTCCCTCCGCAGCGGCGGGACGCTCATTAGACGCTCTTCATGGACAAGAACGAGTTAAATGCCCTTCTACACCGCAGCCAAACATTTCATTTCGACGAGGCAAAAACCAAGTGCAGAAGTTAAAATCATCGACTTTAAAGTTTTTTTTTTTATTAGCTCCTCATAACTATCTATCTTTCAACTCCGTAAAAACCTGCCGCCGGTGACTCAACGTGTTTCAACAACAGCGATTTTACACCCAGAGAAACCCTTTTAACAGGAGGGACAAAGTGCTCATATCTAACGGCCTCTTTCACCAAAACTTCATTCTTAATAAACGGAGTAACGTCAGATATCAAACTCCTACAAGCTGGGTTCACCAACGGAAGAACAAGAGTATCAGAGCCATGAATAAACTCCCTTTTCCACGACTTCCAACTTTGCGTGGGTTTCCTCCGGACGCTCCGGTTTCCCCCACCCACAAAACATGCATCATAGGATCACTCCAACCAGAACCCCTGACCAAGGAACTGGCTTTAGAACTGGAGTTGGTCCCCGGGCGCCGCTCTGTGGCTGCCCACTGCTCCTAACTGTAGGATGGGTCAAATGCAGAGGACGAATTACCCCGCGGGGTTCAATAAAGTATATCTAATATCTTATCCTCTACTTTATCAGTATAATCTAAAAAAATTACAGCAGCACCGTACATCCGAGAGGCAGATTTAACAGTTAATATACAGTCCATGGTTATAACTCAGCACCTTTCCTACCGCTGACCCAGCGTCCTCGACCCAACAACTGACTGTCGGCACCAGCTTTACTGCATGTGGGCGAATCAGCCTCTGAAAATGAGCCCCACGATCCACCGCAGGCATGTTGCTGTCAGCCAGCCGGTTACTACACCGTTAGCCGAGCCGACAGCCAAACCCATGAAAACTCACCGGCAAATCACTGCATAACTGAGAGGAGTTTATCCAACCTGTGCTGTTTCATCTCAGAAATGTCACACCCCTCCAGGAGACAGATGTACAGGGAGGGGGTATCAATAGTGGGGACCCCCCTAATATACCAGCAGCTTTGGAGGCCTCATCTCCTTCACACAGAAACACCTCACATTTTGGGTTATTTGGAGCTGGTGAGAGTTTGTAATGTTACTCCACACTGTGTGATATATAACCTGTGACACAGACTGAAATGTCACTCATCCCTCTCCTTAATATTATACACCCTGTGAAAGAGCCTTTCATGATGTAAAAGTGAATCTTAGGCAGAGCGCCTCTCCAGTGTGTTGTGTGCAGCGGCTGAACACACTCTCTGCTGCAGGGTTTGTTCACCAACCTTCTCCAGAAACTTTGATCAGCTCTGATTTGAAAACATCCTCCAGTCTCTCTTTCAGCTCAGAGACAGATTTCCTCACAGCCTCAAAAGCGTCGTGTGGCCTGACAGTGATGCAGGGTGAGTCTGCAGGTCCAGGAGGGGCACAGAGAGACTGACAGCTCTGCAGACAGATGGAGAGACAGACAGAACAGACTAAAAACTGATTCCTCTGCAGATACCAGGAGCAGATTGTAAATGACAAACATGAATCAACATGTACAGAAGCACATTGTGCTCAGTATAAACTGTCAGAGGCAGTGATGTTACCTGGAGGAAATGGATGTGATCCTCTGTGTGTGAAAGCTGCTCCAGCTCAGCGTCTCTCCTCCTCAGCTCAGCAATCTCCTGCTCCAGTCGCTCCAGGAGTCCTTCAGTCCGACTCACTTCAGCCTTCTCCTGATCTCTGATCAGCTCTTTCACCTCAGAGCACCTTCTCTCAATGGAGCGGATTAGCGCAGTAAAGATCCTCTCACTGTCCTCCACTGCTGCCTGTGCAGAGCGCTGTTAGGACACACAGAGAGAGGAGGCTGTACATTTTAACTAGGACTTTCACTCAGCTCTTACCCCCCTGTCACACCAGAGCTGCGTTCTCACGGAGTTTGAGTGGAGTTCACAAAAACTGTAGAGCGCTGGAGTGAGCGCAGTGGGATCACCTAGAGCACAGCGGCATCTCTGTGGCACCTCCACTAAACACTGCGGGGTCTCCTAGAACGCCGTGCACAAAACAAACGCCGTGGCTCTGCGTTCTGATTTGAACGCCGTTGGAACTCCGTAAGATCGTAATAGAAGCTCAGTGAGGTCTCCTACAGCGCTACGGGATCGCTATGGTTACGCCCCAAGGTCACACATGAACCCCACAGGAAGGCAGCTAATAGTAATGCCATTCGCTCGGAGGCCTCACTGAGTCCACTGAGATGTCATGGCTTTTGGAAAATGCAGTATGGACGCTTTGGGGACGCAGTGAACTCAGCGTGCAACGCCATCGATCTCAAACGAGAAAGCTGTGGGAACGCATCAGCACACAACGGGAACTCTGCTCGAACGCCACAATCGCTGTGAAAACGCCCTGAGATCTTCAGCTTGTGAAAATTTCAAATAATTTGCAAAATGATTTCCAAATTTCACTGTGATCCCACGGAGTTCTGATACGTTTCAGATCGCGGTGACAACTCCGTGGGACTCTGTCTGGTGTGACAGGGGTATCACTGGGACCCACACCGCCTGTTCCCCACAGTGTGGCTCAGTGGGATTGACCCCACAGAGCTGGAAAGTGGCCCAACACTGGGCTCCTCACTGGTGACTGGAGGAGAGCCCTGACTGAGCCCTGAAATGGCTCCTCCAGCAGCAGCTGTTCTCTTCTCCTCTGGTCAGTACCCACCTTGAGTGACGCCACAGCCTGTCTCAGATCCTGCAGGTCCTTCTCTCTCTCCTGGATCCTCTGCTGGAATTTACTCTGTGTCGCCCCCAGCTGCTGCTGTAGATAAAACAATTCATGCATAAATGATTAAAAATCGGTGTAATACAACCCACGAGATACAGGTTTGGTATCACACGTGTGTGTGATGCAGCTTTCTCCTGTCAGGATTGGCCAGATTTTGTTCTTTGACAAACGTCAGTCTAATATGTTCGCAAAGGTAACTTCACCAGTTCTGCAGGTAACGGAACACCATCGCTGGGGTTTACTTTTAGGTGACAGCTTTTTCAAGTCAATATGATGAATAACTCATTAGTTAACATATTTATATTTTTGGCCAGTAAAGTAATAATTAGCACATGTAACTGTTGTCGCAGATGCTTGAATTTATTAAATTAATGGCGAAAAGCGACTGCATGTTTCGCAAATTATTCATCCCATTGACTGCAATGGACTGCCAACCAGAAGCTTACATGAATGCGATTTTGACATTTTCCAAATTATTAAATGCTGACATTTATGGGATACGTAGGATCTCAAATTTGTGAGCCGTAGTTTATGAAACTTAAGCAGTTATGTTCACTTATTCCTTGAAGAAGGCTCAGAGTAAAAGAAAATTACTCTTCTCATTACATGAATTTGATATCTCGGACTCAATCTTCTATTTCTTTAATTACTCTTAGATTGTAATAATGATATCATACAGCTTTGCTGAAGAATATTTTCATTTCCCAAATGAAATCCTTTGATATATTTGGTGTACAGTCGGTGACGTGCGCTGGATTAATATCTAAGCCTGTGAGTGAACAGGTTGCTCTAGTTTATGTTGATTCCTGTTCAGGGAGGGGTGAGAATAGAGAGAGAAGATTCACTGCAGCTCTGACTGATTCTGAATTACAGACTTCAGACCTGGAAACACTGCAGTGTTCAGGACTTCTGTTAATGTATTATTATGTCAGAATAAAATGTTCATTATCAATAAAGACATGTAATTAAAAGCAGGGTTTAGATTCTGTGTATAAAAACCAAGATGATGCCTGTAATTGTTGTAAAACAGTATTACAGTTATGTGCAGGAGGTTCTGTTCTTACCTGTTTCTCAGTCCTTTCTGCTGCAGCTGAGACTGTATCGTGGCCTCTGTGTTCATCCATCACACACTGATAACAGATACACTGCTGATCTGTACGACAGTAAACCTCCAGCAGTTTGTCATGACGAGAGCAGATCCTCTCCTGCAGGTTTCCAGTGTCTTTGACCAGTTTGTGCTTCTTAAAGGCAGGAGATTCATAGTGAGGCTGGAGGTGAGTTTCACAGTAAGAGGCCAGACACACCAGACAGATCTTAACGGCTTTGTACTTTCTCCCAGTACAGGAATCACACCCCACATCTCCAGGTCCAGCATAACAGTGAGCAGGAGGAGCAGCTTGGACTCCTGTCTTCTTCAGTTTCTCCACCACTTCAGCCAGCATGGTGTTTTTACCCAGAACAGGCCTTGGGCTGAAGGTCTGTCTGCACTGGGGACAGCTGTAGACACCAGTATGATCATCCTGATCCCAGCAGCCCTTAATACAGCCCATACAGAAACTGTGTCCACAGGGAACAGCCACCGGATCCTTCAGTAGATCCAGACAGATCGGACAGCTGAACTGATCCCGATCCAGCAAACCTCCTCCTTCAGCCATTTCACTGCTTACACTGACTGAAAAAGTGTTGGTATCCGCTTTTCTGAGAAGCAGATTTGAGTTTTGTTTCTCAGAAACTGCGTAACAGAGAGAGCAGGAGGCACCTCCTGGTTCTGCCCTTGGCTTCAGGAGGCGTGTTGTTGGACTGCAGCCAGGCTGATCAGAGCTCTGTTGCTTTTGTATGTTGTAGTACTTTATGAGACAGTGATTATGGGGTCATGAATCTGTCCACTGTATTAAAACCTTGTCGTAATCCTGAAAATAATACATCTTTGTGACCGAATGTGGCATATTTTGGTCAAGAATAAATATTTACAAATTTCCCTTTTTGTATTTGAAATATTTCTTCTCAAAACTTCATTTGCTGACAGTTGGGACAACAGTGCGCCCCAGAAACCAACGTTCTTTTGCTAGTAACCACTGTGGTCTTCAAGATTCAAGATATAAACTGCTGGTGCATTACTCTCATATTCTATCCTAACATTAAAAATGAGGTGAATAAAAATATTTTAATTCAACAAGAACTGCTGCCATAGGTAGCAGCTGCTTTTTAAATAAATGTTTACATTTGAAATTATCGCGATGTTGTTGAAAGACTCAGCAGTGGTCAATTTTATTTACAGTGTTACTTTGCGTCAAGTTTATCTTTAAAACAAATTAGAAATGTATGAAATGTTACAGGCTGAATGATGTACTGCATTTGATAATGCAAAAACACAACACAAGTCACCTGGGGGGGTGGTGGTAAACTATGAAGTAAGTTCAACATTGACAGGCTTGATTTTAGTGAGCTGGTTCAACAAACCCTGAACTCGCAATCAGAGATAATTGGTGTCACAATGGTGGTTTTAACCTTTCTCTGTATAACTCGGCAATGTGCTTTTAATGCAGTGAGCGCTCTCAATTCAAGGGCGTTCCAAGCGTCAATTTACCGTAATTCCCTTCATAAAATGACCAATTGTGTGCTGCATGATTCACCAAGGGAGCTATCCCTGATCCAAGATCAGGAAGACTGCGGGATGTTTCCCCCCGCGGCACCAGGGGTCGCCCAAGCGGCTTAATGGGAGACATATGAAGTTTTAAACTGATTGGTTGGACACTTGATAGACTGCATGATTATGCATGCGCTTACTCGGATAGACACTTGGGAAATTGTCATTGAGATATATGTTAGTATGTATTCTTGTTGGTTGATGTATGCACTTGTTCATTGGATGTTATGTAAGTGGTTGCTGGTTGATAAAATCTTTTAAAAAATCTTCTAGGAGGAGTGGGTCGTGATCATGGACAGTCACAAGGAATGTAAAACTATAAAAACAGCAAAAAGCAACACTGTTGCTGCCAATAATGCCAGAGAGGAATTCTGGCGGAAAATTGCAGACCGTGTAAGTGCGTAAGTCCTCTGATGAAGGACTAGTGTAAATCACTCTAGTTTTGCGGCCAAATGAAACAAAGTGAAATTAAATTATCGATTAAATATTATCTGATTGATAAATGCCAATTGTAAACTCCATTTTACTAATTTCTTCGTTTTTTGGCCATTGCTTTTCTTTTATTCAGCATGATTTTAATAAAATTGTATCCCACCACTAACCCTAACCAGTTGCGACATTGCAAGTTTACAGTAGTCCTGTTTAATAGTTGAATTCGCTTTAATAGTTTCAGCACCAGCACTATCAAGAGGACTTGGCAGTAAGTTAAAACATTTTTCAAAGTTCTGCCCTGTGCTGCTTTGCTTTCAATAATAATAATGCATCAATTTTATATAGCGCTTTTCTGCATTCTGGGCATTCAGAGATGCTTCACAAGGATACATTATTCATTCACATATTCACGCTCTGATGGTGATAAACTACGTTTTTGTTGCCACAGCTGCCCTGGCGCAGACTGACAGAAGCGTGGCTGCCAGTATGCGCCTACAGCCCCTCCGACCACCACCAAACATTCTCACACAGCCATACAGGAGTGTTCCTATATTGTATGTTTTGTGGGTGGGGGAAACTGGAGTACCCAGGGGAAACCCACATAAACACGGGGAGAACATGCAAACTCCACACAGAAAGGCCCCAGGCCAGATTCAAACCCACAACCTTCTTGCTGTGAGACAGTGGTGCTAACCACTGTGCCACCATGCCGCCCATAATCATAACCATAATCATCATTTTCTGCATCACCACCTGAACGCTGTTGGTTCCCGTGGCAAAAAAAAAAAAAAAAAAAAATGCAACGTTATGCATACTGTTCCTGCAACTGTAAGAGCCTCTCTTTGCTACATTGCCAATATGTGGCTCCAGTCGTTAGCATAAGTAATGAATTTCCTCAGCCGAGAATCTGTAGCCCTCATAGAGAATATCGTCAGAAAAAGCTGACAGGTCATGCCAGTTTCCCTCCGAAGAGAACCGCATACATTTCAGGCACCAAAGTCCACAGGATTATTCAAGAAAGGTGATGCCAACTTCAAAGGAGGTGCTTAGTGATAAGGCAGCACATTTATAGCTCATTTAAAGGACCAGTATGTGAGATCTAGAGCCATCAAGAGCTGAGATTATAGATTGCAGGCAAATGATCATTCCCTTTCTCAGAGAACCTACGGTGGCCGCAAAACTTGCAAAAACGCGAAAGGCGCTCTGTTGTGTCAGAGCTTTATTTAATTACTTTTTTCCCGTTCTGGGCTACCGTAGAAACATGGCAGTGCGAAATGGCAAGCTCTGTTGATATAAAGGACTCATTCTGGATGAAAGAAAACACTATGATTCTTATTTTCAGGAAATAATTCACTGATGAAAATGTCATTTTGAATATTATATTTAATTCCTGCCAATTATTCAGCCAGATTGTCCATCTATATCTTACACACTGGTCCTTAAAGCCAAAACTGGACACATAACCTTAGACAGGCAGACAGAATAATTGATTTGGTTGTGACTTGTGCAGGCCCTGTCCCCCTTAACTATCCGAATTTATTCAGTGATATCTCTGCCCTGCACGGACTATCCAAAAGGCAATCCAGAAATGACCCTTTTAAGGCCATAAGAGTCAAGCAAAGGGACATAAACTGTGAGTTAAAACCCCTCCGATTCCTAAGACAACAGAGAACACCATAGTTACACTCTGTGATCACCAACAAAAGCATTTCCCCTGCCCTGTTTATTCATTTACTTTTTATGTTTGTTTTCATTTTTAGTTTTTTTTTAAACTGGGTTTTTTTTTGTACCCCTGAATTTCATCCAAGATTTGCAAATACCACTTTTGTTATTAGGAGCAGTACTAAACTTTTCAATGGTATTAGATAACTGAACTTCACGACCCCTAACAATAGTCATGTTTGGTCTCATTAGAAGGAGACTAATGCAAATGATCTCTTTATAAAAAATGGCATAGTAATCAGCTTTGCTACGAAAAACATATGGGCACGTTAATATATCAGTGACTAGTTTCACGAGCAACAGTTTGTCGTTGCTCACAGCTGTAGACCCTCACTGGTCCACCTATCAGCACAACCTCCATTGATCCCTAAGATGGAGGCATTGGTGTAGCTAGTGGGGGTGGAACAGTTGCGTCACTTTATGACAACAGTTAGTCCTGGCAGGTTCTCAATCATTTTCCTTAATTGACGCGTTTTCCAATTATCGTGGGCTAAATTCAGTACAGTGGCGGAACAAGAACTGAGAATTGGGTTGCACAAAACATCCGTTTAAAACAATCATGAGTCCTGACCTGTTCTCAGTCATTTTCATGATGAACAAAAGGTTCACTCCCAGAGCACTCCACACTTAACAGGTGCTGCTTTTCTCCCCGATTAGGTAAGACGACAATCATTCATCTGGACGCGTATTTGCTGTATTTAAATTAACGTTATTCAAAATTGCATATCTGTCGACTCTCAAGCAAATAGCTGGAGCCGCGGGATTTTTATAGCCTATTTAACTGCCGAGTTCCACTTTTTTTTTTCAACCCACACAATTCCGAGAGTGAAAGTCCGCGTTTCATTGGAATGCGGACCAGTTCAATCAACGCAAAGCACTGGCCCATTAATAAGTAAATTATTTTTCTCAACTGAATTTAGCCCATGATTTCATCGCTGTCAGATCGCATATGGAGCGAAACCGTGTCTTCAGTTGGCAATTACGAAAATTGGTAGACGCGTCAATAAAGGAAAATGATTGAGAACTAGCCAGGACTAATTGTCATAAAGTGCTTCTCAAATTCGGTCCTGGCGCACCCCTGTGTACGCTGGTTTTTTGTTCCAGCCACAACTGCAATTCTAGGATTTTAAAAAGCTGTTACTTTGTCTTAATTATTTGCATTCCATGTTTAAAGTAGTTATTTACCATCTTAAGTCACATTTGGATGGACATTCTGCTATGAAGATTAAAAACCCTTGAACACATTGTGCTTAATTTTCAATATTGCTAGGATTTTCAGGTGAAAACATCTTTAAACAGATCATATTAGACTCTGAGAAAATCAGTAAGCTCCAAATTAGGTTTCTGAACACAGGTGTTTTGAGTTTTTCCCAAATAACCTGCCTGAACCAAATAAAATCAACAGAAAACACAACAGGTGTGACTCCATTGTTTGCCAAGTAAATTGTCGGTTTTTGCCACCATGTGTCAAGGGTTTCACCAATGAGGAACCTTTTGATTATTTATGTTCATTAAATGTTTGGTTAAATTGTTTCCCTCTGCCAATATTTACAATATATCTCAATGTGGATATTTGCATAAATGCACCTGATTAAAACAAATCAACAGCTTGTTAAAATTCTAAGATTGCAATTGTGGTTGGAACAAAAACCAGCAAACACAAGGGGGCGCAAAGACCGAATTTGAGAACCACTGGTCATAAAGGGACGTGTCTTTGACCCCACAAGCTCCGCCTCTGGATGGAGGGGTTTTTCCCTCCCTCTGTGTGACCACATATACTGCACATGTGGGCCTTTCCTCCTGACATTAGCCTCTATAAACAGAAAACCGAAAAGAAGTTTTGACCTCTGTGAAGTGGACTTTTGGGTCGTGATCTGCCTCTTATATTGGAAGATCTGGCTGCCATTTGATTGTGGATTTTGGCCTTCCTTGGGACAATCTCAGGAAATACAAGCTTTGCTTTGGTGTTTCCTGTCTTTCTTGTGTTCTTTGATTGCTCATATTCCTTTAATTTTTGCTTTTGGTTGTAAACCCTTGTCTGTAAACGCACACATTGTAAATTCTGTTGTGACTCTTATTAAATTTCCTACTTTTGAATTACACTCTGAGTTACATTCTTGACGGGGGTTGATTTCAACAGGTTGCTCCGCTTCTCAACAATTTTGGCAATTTCATTGTTTTTTGATATCTTTGGTGATAATCTCATCAGATGTTTCCGATATGCCATTGTGAATGCACAGACCCTCCACCAACTGTCAGTAGCGAGTGTGTCCTCCCCTTGCTTGCACACACATGCGTTAACGGCGAGGCATTGATTCACACTAACGTTGCACAGTTGCTTGGGGAATGTTCCTCCACTCCTCCTGTAATGCTGCAGTCAACTCGGCGACAATGCATGGTTGACGTCGACGCCGGTGCACACGATGACCCACTCCATACCACATGTGTTCAAAGGGGTTAAGATCGGGTTAAATGGATGGCCACAGGAGAATCTCGATCCCTGCTCGCTGGAGAAAGTCTCTGGTGAGGCGTGGAGTATGGGGACAGGCGTTGTCGTATTGGAACGTGAACAATAATTGTTGTTGTCCATGGTTGCTCAGCAGCGGTTGGAGAAATGGTCTTAAAATCTCATCCACATATTGCTGTGCCATTACACCTCCATGAATCTCAACAATTTCACCCTGAAATCTCACATTAATGGCAGCCCAGACCACGATACACCCCCTACCACACCGAATTCTCTCCAGAACATACCTGTCTTGATGATGTTCATAGGGAGGTTGTGAACGCTTCCTGTCTGTTGGTAGTCATGTGCCAGTCTGTTGATGATGGATTAACTGACCCTGAACTGGCCGGCGACCTCTCTTTGAGATGTTCCCCCGACCAGCTCATCCCCAAAGCTCTCTTCTTCTGCTGTTCTGTGAGCCGTGGCATCCTGACGCTGATGCTGATGGGGATGAAACACTGTGCCTTTCATGCGTCTAATGTCTTGCTTTGCACTTGCATGTCATTCAAGTGATGCATTCAAACTGCTGCCCATGACATGACAAAGTTACGTTTTGGAGAAGTGATCCCCTGACAGACACACAAACTGGGTTCGAACCCGGACTTGCACAAATTCCAGCTTTTAACCTTCATTCCACTATAGTTTTTCTGTGGTAATTTTGATGGCTTCAAAAAATCAGCTGGAATTTAAAAAATTAGGCATTACGTTTTCACAGTGTTGTAGTATAGTTTGATAAAAATGGTAGCGTAATAGGCGTTAGTCTTTCTTAATGTCTCAGGTCACATATGTGCAAATTTTTTCATCAGGAAAAGAAATAAATGCTTCACGTTTGACCCTGAAATAAGTGCCCTGTTATCGGGAGAATTCCACAAACACCTTATAAGCTGCCCCCCTACTCGACCTTTCAAAATATCCAGCCATGCCTTTAGCTAAAAAACATCGTCCTGCGCTGTGCGTGTCCCCAGAATCATAGCTGTCTCGGAGCATTTGATTTCTTTTCGCCCCGGGCAGCGTAATGTTCTGAAAACTTACTGTCTAAGGTTAAGGGCCTTTCGTACTGATGAGTTATACAAGCTTATTAGAATACTTTATGTTTATTAATGGTAGTGTATTTACAGTTCAGTTATTTGAATGAGTATGATGTCACTGATTGATGCTTTGATGTGATGACACTATGGGTGTTCGGTGAAAGTTAAGTTAGTGAAATGAAGATGTTAAGAGAAAAGACACAAGATTTTGTAACAAGCCATATAAATTCCAGTTTATTATTTTCTGTGTATATCTAAGGTTGAAGATCAGTGACAGAGATTGTGCCTCTGTTTAGGCTTTGCACTGATGAATGGACTGATGATTGAAAATGATACCTACTTGTTATAATGCAAATGAGTTACAGTTAAGGACAGGGAAAATAAAGAATAATGAATGAAAGAATTCGTCAGAACATCTAACACATAAACTGTGTCCGTCTGTCTCTTAATTCTGTCTCCCTTTTCAGACACCCAGTCTGGGACCGGTAACATTTGTGAGAAATTTAGCAGGAGTAATTCAGACTAAATGATAAACACTGTATGGAAAAAGTATTGGGACACCTGGCCATTAGACCTACAAGAACTATTATGACATCCCATTCTAAATCCTTTGGCATTAATTAGCAGTTGGCCCTCCCTTTGCAGCAATAACAGCTTCCACTTTTCTGAAAAGGCTTTCTGCAAGATTTTTGAGCATATTTGTGGGAATTTTCACCCACTAATGCAGAAGAGCATTTATGAAGTCAGGCACTGATGTTGAATGAGAAGGCCTGGCTCAAAATCTCCCTTCTAGTTCATCCAAAAGATGTTCGATGGGTTTGAGCTAAGGGCTCTCTGCAGGCACCTCAAGCTCTTCCACGCCAAACTCACAAAATGATGACCTGGCTTTGTGCATTAGAGCGAAGTCATGCTGAAACACTTTCCACAAACTGTCCCTACGAAGTTAGAAGCATAAAATTGTCCACAATGTCTACAATTGTCCTTCACTGGAACTAAGCAGCCAAGCCAAACCCCTGAAAAACAATCCCATATCATTATACCTCCTCCGTCAAACTTTACAGTCGGCACAATGCAGTCAGGCAGGTCAAGTTCTCCTGGCTTTGGCCAAGCCTAGACTTGTCCATCAGACTGTCAGACAGAGAAGTGTGATTCATCACTCCTCAGAACATCTTTCCACAGCTCCAGAGTCCGGTGGCGGCAGCTTCACGCCGCCCCATCCGATGCGTGGCATTGCGCTTGATGATGTCAGAATTATGTGCAGCCGCTCGGCCGCGGAATCCCATTCCCTGAAGCTCCTGGCGCACAGTTTCTGTGCTAATGCTAATGCCAGAGGAAGTGCGGAGCTGCATTTCAGTCAGGTCCACTTTATCAAAACCCTGAATTATATTATCATTTGCCGCAAATTTATTTGCAATACATGCATTTGGCGGCATGGCTCTGTTCTGGGTCCTCCCCGCCCCACCATGCGTGTGCATGAAGAGCCAGTAGGCAGGGAGAGCCAAAACCTGCCCTTCCTTGCATATCTGTGATGCCATTGGTGGAGAGAGCAGCAGTAAACCCCCAGGGGTACAGAACAGAGCATCAGCGGCTGTGTCGTCATTGAATGAGTCAGATAAACATGTAAATGAGGGGCTGGGATGGAGGTGGGTTGCAAACGAGCAGAGAAAGCGAAAATCAAATCCAGGCAAAGCATCTGTTAATATGACGCCTCGTTTAAGATTAGCCAATTGAGCGCCTGGAGGGAATCTGCTGAGCTGTCAGCTGATGTGGGCGTAGCTTGCAATCTGTTCCATCACTAATGAAGGCAAGCTTGCGAGCATGATTCTGCACTGGAATACACTGCATGGGCTCAGGAACACTTCCAGAAATCATTGTCTGGGAACGCAGTTTGCTGTGCAATCTACAAATGCAAGCTAAAGCTGTGCCATGCAAAGAAGAGGCCGTATGTGAACACAATCCAGAAACGCTGCCGTCTTCTCTGGGCCAAAGTTCATTTATTATGGACTGAGGCAGAATGAAAAACTGTTCTGTGGTCAGATGAATCATAATTTGACATTCTTTTTGGAAATCGCGGACGCCGTGTCATACGGTCTAAAGAGGAGGGGGACCATTCAGCTTGTTATTAGCGCACAGTTCAAAAGCCGAAATCTCTGATGGTATTGGGTTGCATTAGTGCCTATGGCATGGGAAACTTATTCTTCTGCACTTATCAATGCTGAAAAGTATACAGATTTCTTCCAACAACATCCAGACAACGTCTCTTTAAGGAAGGCCTTGCATATTTCAGCAAAACAATGCCAAACGACATACTGCATCCATCACAACAGCATGGCTTCACATTTCAGCAATAGGTATCCTTGCTTCCCCGACGTTTACAGACTGTTGTTAAAAGAAGAGGGGATACTAAACAATGGTAAACATGCCCCCCTCCCAACTTTTTTGAGATTTGTTGCTGCCATCAGATTCAAAATTATCTAATATTTTTCATGAAATGGTATGTTGTCTATGTTCTATTGTGAATAAAATGTGGGTATATGAGATTTGCAAATCATTGCATTCTGTTTCTATTTACAATATACACAGCATTCCAACTTTTATGGAATTGGGGTTGTTCTAAATCTCTCATCTGACCCACACTATGGCCATATGCTTGTGCCACCACCGGACTCTTATCAGAACTAACTTTGTAATCACAAAATACACTTATTCAATGACAGAGAAATATGTCATACAATATGTCATTTGAGTAGTTCATCTCTTAATATCTTGCATGAATACTTAACAATACTGAGGAACAAATTTCAGGAAAAATACTTTTTGTGGCAGATCTTTTTTGTCTGAAGTTTCATGGTCTCTTCTAAAATGGCTGCTGCATAATGATATGGAATCAGGTAGACACCAGATGCGGGGAGATGGGAATGAGGATTTTATTAAACAAAAAATAAAACAGGCACGAGGGCCAACGAAAAACTTGGCCCTAAGGGTTGCAAAAAGACAACTAAGGTAAGCTACACAGAGCTGAGAACTAAAGAGCAAAAACGGCAAGAACAAAAAAACCACTGGAAACTCCAGGTAGAAATTCAAGAACGAAAATAAACAACAAGACTAGGGCTATATACTCAGGGACTATGAACAAAACTTGGAACCATGAACGAGGACTTGAAAGCATGAACATGAGCGACAAAACTTGCAAACATGAACAAGAACTTGACTATGAAACTCGAGACACTGTCTGCCAGCCAACTTCCACCGCATCCAGATAAAGGCTTAGAAATCAGAACATGAGGGGCAACACCTGGAGAAGGAGAAACAAGAGGCATGGCAAGATCAAGACATGGACAGAGATTGGTGGACAAGACTTGCTCATTAAGAGAATGAGCGTGCTCAGCTTAAGTACCAATTAAGTATGCAGTTTGAAAGCAGCATGAATGTTCAGAACAGAAAAGCACAGCAAGATCTTGAAATAGCAAAGCAGGAATCATGACAATAAACTCCCTGTCTAAATTAGTAATATTAGTAATGTGCCTATCTAAGAATTACACCACCCAGTGAATGTTAGTAAATGTTAGTAACTTAAAAACAGTTAATTGCCAATTAAGCTTAGAGAGCCCCGAATCAGCACAGCACAGAAGGAAGGGGGAAATACCAAAGCCAACCAGAGCTCAGAAATGTGCAACAACGAAGGCACGGGGCGGAACGCAGACAAGCGGTGGAGTGGCATGGCAGACCTGGCAAAAACAAAAACATGGAAAAGTAAAAACGGACAATAAACATGAATTATGAAATGTAAAATCCTGAGACAAAAAACTGTTAAAACTATGACATGAACTATGACTAGGAACATGGAACATGGAACTGTTAAAACCATAAATGATGTCCTGGCCAAAGGCCAGGACCCCAGAACACAACAGCATAATGGCAGTGAAGGACAAGCGTTACTCAAGAAGGGAGGAGGTGATCGGGTCCAAACAAAAAGGGGTGTCATTTCTGCAGGGAAAACTCGCTTGTTTCTTGTATTGACACTTTTTTTTGCTTCAAAATAAAATACCAAGTGGGCTTTCATGGTACCTGGGCTTAATTGGGTCACTTCCCAAAGTTAAAGGAGCTGTGCCATGATTGCTGAGCATGCTCAGAACTTACATCGTAAGAAAGAGAATCTGCTCGACTGCAAGTCAAAATCTGATTCCACCCCTGCCAATCCTTCTTTTTTTGCATTGATTGTATTTATATATTTTTGTTACCACAGGATTAGGCTTTATATATGGAAATAAAAAAAATTGAGGATTCAAAGGGCGATTTTACGCTTTAGCCAAGGGATACAAAGAATATAAGCTGGTTGCCATCATCAATAATAACTGAAGAAATATAATACCTTCTAGATTTTGACATGTAGTTGAATGGATTTACTCTGTTTAAAGTTGTGATCATACTCAGTAATTGTGACACAGCTCCTGTAACCCATTTAATCCCACTTTTTTTTCTTTTTTACTTCTAGAAACTCAAAAAGTGTTGTTGTTGGCTTTAGGCAAAAAATACAATATTTAACTTAACCATCATGAAATAAAAAAAAAATACATGCAGTGTATGTCTTAGGGAGGTGTAAGGAGTAAAATACAAGCAGTTTATGTCTTAGGGAGGACTAAAGAGTAAAATACATGCAGTTTATGTCTTAGGGAGGTCTAAGGAGTAAAATACATGTAGTTTATGTCTTAGGGAGGTCTAAGGAGTAAAATACATGCAGTTTATGTCTTAGGGAGGTCTAAGGAGTAAAATACATGTAGTTTATGTCTAAGGAGTAAAATACATGCAGTTTATGTCTTAGGGAGGTCTAAGGAGTAAAATACATGCAGTTTATGTCTTAGAGAGGTCTAAGGAGTAAAATACATGCAGTTTATGTCTTAGGGAGGTCTAAGGAGTAAAATACATGCAGTTTATGTCTTAGGGAGGACTAAGGAGTAAAATACATGCAGTTTATGTCTTAGGGAGATATAAGGAGTAAAATACATGCAGTTTATGTCTTAGGGAGGTCTAAGGAGTAAAATACATGTAGTTTATGACTAAGGAGTAAAATACATGCAGTTTATGTCTTAGGGAGGTCTAAGGAGTAAAATACATGCAGTTTATGTCTTAGGGAGATATAAGGAGTAAAATACATGCAGTTTATGTCTTAGGGAGGTCTAAGGAGTAAAATACATGCAGTTTATGTCTTAGGGAGGTCTAAGGAGTAAAATACATGCAGTTTATGTCTTAGGGAGGTCTAAGGAGTAAAATACATGTAGTTTATGTCTTAGGGAGGTCTAAGGAGTAAAATACATGTAGTTTATGTCTTAGGGAGGTCTAAGGAGTAAAATACATGCAGTTTATGTCTTAGGGAGGTCTAAGGAGTAAAATACATGCAGTTTATGTCTTAGGGAGGTCTAAGGAGTAAAATACATGCAGTTTATGTCTTAGGGAGGTCTAAGGAGTAAAATACATGTAGTTTATGTCTAAGGAGTAAAATACATGCAGTTTATGTCTTAGGGAGGTCTAAGGAGTAAAATACATGCAGTTTATGTCTTAGGGAGATATAAGGAGTAAAATACATGCAGTTTATGTCTTAGGGAGATATAAGGAGTAAAATGCATGCAGTTTATGTATTAGGGTGGTCTAAGGAGTAAAATACATGCAGTTTATGTCGTAGGGATGTCTAAGGAGTCAAATACATGCAGTTTATGTTTTAGGGAGGTCTAAGGAGTAAAATACATGTAGTTTATGTCTTAGGGAGGTCTAAGGAGTAAAATACATGTAGTTTATGTCTTAGGGAGGTCTAAGGAGTAAAATACATGCAGTTTATGTCTTAGGGAGGTCTAAGGAGTAAAATACATGCAGTTTATGTCTTAGGGAGGTCTAAGGAGTAAAATACATGCAGTTTATGTCTTAGGGAGGTCTAAGGAGTAAAATACATGCAGTTTATGTCTTAGGGAGGTCTAAGGAGTAAAATACATGTAGTTTATGTCTTAGGGAGGTCTAAGGAGTAAAATACATGTAGTTTATGTCTTAGGGAGGTCTAAGGAGTAAAATACATGTAGTTTATGTCTAAGGAGTAAAATACATGCAGTTTATGTCTTAGGGAGGTCTAAGGAGTAAAATACATGCAGTTTATGTCTTAGGGAGATATAAGGAGTAAAATACATGCAGTTTATGTCTTAGGGAGGTCTAAGGAGTAAAATACATGTAGTTTATGTCTAAGGAGTAAAATACATGCAGTTTATGTCTTAGGGAGGTCTAAGGAGTAAAATACATGCAGTTTATGTCTTAGGGAGATATAAGGAGTAAAATACATGCAGTTTATGTCTTAGGGAGATATAAGGAGTAAAATACATGCAGTTTATGTCTTAGGGAGGTCTAAGGAGTAAAATACATGCAGTTTATGTCTTAGGGAGGTCTAAGGAGTAAAATACATGTAGTTTATGTCTTAGGGAGGTCTAAGGAGTAAAATACATGTA